>WNWK01000156.1:445000-500000 GCA_009830355.1 Cherax destructor
ATGCTTAAATAGCAACGCTCTTCTTGCCGAATAAGGCAAACGAAAATTTGTGTATGCATAATTTCGCAAAAATCATTTTGAACCTAACGATAAAAAAATTCATTGTTTGTTTATATAAATTATTGTAAACTTGTCTAAAATATATTTAGTTGGATTAGTCTAAATTAAATTGTACTTGTTATAATAAGGTTAGGTAAGTTTTCTAAGGTTCTTTTGGTACAAAATTATTAATTTTTACGTTAACATAAATGAAAAAAATATATCTTTAAACGTATAAGAGAAAATTTTAGAATGGACTTAATTTTAAATGGGCTCTTGCTAATTGACGAGGTTTACCTATTCTGCACGACATCTATATATATACTGGTTTCTTAGTACATTTCACTACACTGTGAATCCTCTTCAGTTCGTAACAACCATGGAATAAAGACACAAATACAACACTGAGGGTTTCTAATTAGAGTTGAACACGCCCCCAGTGGCTGTAACGTCTGTTCATTAACTGTCATATTGTAGCATTTATGTCTATTCTTGAATTTGTCGATATTTTCGCACCTGTTCTTGTACTGGTTATTACCATGTAAAGAGATGCTATCACGGGGTTCAGTGTGCTGGGAAGACAGCACTTCATAATGCCTCTAATAATGCTGTACCCCCATTGTCCCGAAAACGAGGTCATTGGTACTGCAGTCCTTGTGACCTCGTCCACCTTCGTCCTCGCTTTAGAAATGCTGCCTTGAATTGGGAAACTTATTGTCTCACCCAGTAGTACTTACGTTGAAAGTGCTTCTGTAACAAAGAAAAGCAGAGTCATACCGTGAGTGGTAGTGAAGAACATGTGACCCAGCACAGGTAACACCATGGGTCATGTACTCACTGTCTGACACTTGACGGTGAGTTATGATTGTCCTTAAGACCCATTACCCCCCTCCCTCGCCTCGCCCCACCGAGAAAAAAGATGTTTCAGTAACTATTGTGCTTTTCATATTCCTTACATTAGGAACACTTTCTGTAATGGCGTTTTTTTTTCTTTTACAGACGCTGAACTCTCCGCTATATCACACGAGGCATAATTTACCTCCTAGAAATACTGTAGATGGACTCGTAGTTGAGTAGAAACATTAATCTACTTGTCACATATCACAAGTGTACGGCCGCCCTCAGCAGTTCCTAGGAGTTCCACTGGTTAAATTTTGTAACCAGTTAGAGCCTTACTTGGCAGGATATGTGGCAGGTGTTATCAGCGAAGACCCCGAGCTGCTGCTTGGCGGCGCATTACACGAAGCTGGGCGAGCCGTGGGTGAAGGCTGTCGTAAGTGGGTGAAGAGGTAGGCTCTTACCTGGAGGCTGTGCCCGCTGATAGTGCCCTCCAGTGTTAATATGGTGCCACATTGCTTGCCGCCTCATGCCTGCGTTACACTAGAAGATGATGTAGGATATGGAACGGAGAGAGACATGACCACAGAGATAGTGGAGAGAAAAGCAGGGCGGGAGATAGGAAGACAGGATAAGCGAAAAAGAAAGCGATGGAACGGGGAAATGTTAGAAAAGAAACTGTGATTGTGAAGTGTTTTAGTGTTATGTTTTGCTTGGGTATTTAGAGCACTGTGTGTGTGTGTGTGTGTGTGTGTGTGTGTGTGTGTGTTTTAACCTGTGTTTGGAGCCGTCTTCCACCACTTCAAGGTGGTCTGCATATTCGTAAACTGCAAAAATTCCATCAATAAGGTACCACAAAAAAATTATGTATCAATATTCCATTCACGTCCGCATCACATCCGCACATTAAACAGCAGTTGAAACCATAGTTGCAAAACATTGACATAAAAAGGTATCATCGGAATTTGTACTTCGAAAACGTGAGACATAGTTATAACGTGAGACATATGTTATAATCACACACAAATTTGAAAAAGGGGGGGGAAACTGAAGACTTTTTTATGTGTAATATGTGGAGAAAAGGTCAACCACTCAAGTGAAAAAATATTGCACATAAAAGACGCTTATGTATCTAGCTGAAAGGACGACTCAGATTCATCTTAGGCTGTGTACTTGAAAATTTGCTTACTTTATAAAATAAAACTTGATATTTTGAGTTTATGTACAATAGCTTGAGAACGCCTCTATAGAGCTGCTTCATACGTTGCTATATTATACTTATAGAAAGGCTCGGATTGCTGGTGAGGTGTGTAGGTGCTAATTTTTAAATGTTATTAAACAAATTTGGATATTAGTTTTTTTTTTACACAAATCAGTATTGAAGGCTGAGAGTTGTTATCCTACCTCAGCTCATTCCAAAGCCCAGTCCTATTTAAGGTATACTACCACCCCCAGGATGTGACCCACACCAGTCGACTAACACTCAGGTACCTATTTACTGCTAGGTGAACAGGGACAGTAGGTGTAAGGAAACATGCCTAACGTTTCCACTCGTACTGGGGATCCAACCCCGGACACTCAGTGTGTGAGTTGAGTGCGCTACCAACGAAGCCACCTGAAGAATCTTATTGGTTTTGGGTAGTTTAGCTGCCAGTTTGACATTGGTTTGTGTGCCATAACTTGAAAATGCCTCTTCCTATCGGTTTCAGACTTTCAATACTAGTGCATCTTACCAAAAAGAAGATTCAGAGTTTTATTTACCCTTGTTGGCAGCCAAAAATGAGAATGTTCCTTAAAGACAACGGGAAGTTCTTTAATTTTACGAGTGGTGAAAGAGAGCTCAGTTAAGTACACTGAATAATATACAAAAGATACGATAAGATCCAAGAAACTAGCACTCAGTAAAACTAATTATTATTAATAAAGTGTCTGGCTCAGAAACTGTGAATTGTTATCGGCAATTACGACTAGGTAAATAAATGGGGAAATTTCGTGAGGCAGATAGTGAGTAGTACATGAATGAGTTGTTGTGAGGGAGAGGACCAGTCGCATATGAGGGTGCGTGAGGCCGCTAACAGACAGCCTTTCACAAATAACTGTCATGCAGACGTGGCCCCGGATTTCTGTTGTCATGTGCGTGCCGTTAAGAAAGTCTACTGCATGAGAGGTTCGGCATTAAATGACACGAAATATGTTTAATGTAGTGAAGATCCGCCCTTGGATTTCAACTGGAGGCAAGCCCTCTGTAATCTTGTTTATCTCTGTAATTCCTTCTTATTTTCGGTCTCCACGATCTGCTGTGGCATAATCTTGTTATTTCTCTTGTATTTTTCCTATGTTGATTTGCGTCTATATTTTTAGGAGTGACGAAAGTTACGAGTTATTTTGGAGGACAGGATAAATATAATTAAGCTCTAATGCCACTCCAGACAAGAACTGCCTGTTTATTTCAGCTTTTTTTTTATTTTAAATTATGAGGGGCTGACATATACTTTAGTGCTCGTGTGAGAAATACAGGGATGTTGTTTATGAAAATACAGAGAGAAAGTAATGTGAGCCTGTCAGTTTGTTTGTGCGTGTTAGTTGCCAGTTGTTAAGGGCACTTGTCGATAGAATTTTGGTCTGGGGTTTGTGTACTCGCCTGTATGTAGTTGCAGGGGTCGATTCACAGCTCAAGTGACTCGTGTGTGTGTGTGTGTTTGTGTGTGTGTGTGTGTGTGTGTGTGTGGTGTGTGCGTGTGCGTATGTGCGTGCGTGCATGCGTGCGTCACTAGATCAACTGTAATTAAAAGTTTTCTTCAGGAGGTGAAGTTTTGAGTGATGTAAGCTTGGGACGAGTTTGGGTGCCTGATCTGTGCTCCTTATTCGCCTTATGTTTCATTCTAAGAGAACCATCAACTCTGTGCATATTAGACTTTATTCATAGACTATATGATCACAAACAGCCAACCGGTCTACTACACATATAATTCACTTTACAGGTAATCACCTGTACTGCTCCCAGAGAGTTAAATGTGCATACATAAGCCACTGGGCCGGCCAGGTGGCCCAGTGGCTTACTGGCCTGGAGTTTTACGACTCCCTCGCCAGGGGTTCTAACCTCACCCGTACCGTGGTTTGTTTGCAATCATGTTATCGCGGCTTCGTGAGTCATGGATACATAAAATAATTCCTGTAAACATCCCCACCAAAACATCGGCATCGCGTGCAAGGTTAACGAATCTATGAACTGCCTTTAAAGTGTTTAATCAATCAACCTTTAGGATTGCATGCGTGATATATATCATATTATAGAGGATATTAAGGATTTTAAAAAAACTGGAAAATAGCTCGAAGAACTGAGCTATGGGAAGAGACTACATTATAATATACAATATTGATTTAAATGCGAGACCTAGAGGTGAGACGTTGAAGTAAAATACACTTTGGCTGTATAGATGTTAGGAAACACTTACTTGTGTCTCATGAGCTGGATGAAGCTGTGGAGGCGAACTCCATACACAGTTTGGAAAGTAGGTATGAATAGGACCAGAGGTCAGGGATCAATAACGCTGGTGGATTGAGAGTTAAAAGACGGGGTCCAGGGGCGAACAATCGATCCCCCACGAACATTGCTGACTGATTGCAAATTTGTGAGTAAACACATGCACACACACACACACACCAGGGGCTATGAGCTATGACTCGACCCCTGCAACCACAACTAGGTGAGTACACACACACACACACTGCATCGTGACTTTCGTCTCTCACTGTGTCTGTTTAAACGAAATTGAATTGGCTTAACCCAGATATTAACCTCTAACACCTGGCCGAATTTGGACGTGTGAGGTGACGAGGTTCCCGAGGTTCGTGAGTTACCATGAACCTCTTGCTGATACCACCCTCCTCCGTACCCACCCCACTAACCTCACACAACTCGCCCATCCCTCCGACATCTCACTCCATACCCCACTAACCTCCCCCCTTCCCCCATTTCATCAAACCATTCGCCTCTATACGTACCTCACACAACCACCCACTCCTTATCCACCGTACCTATCCTAAAACACCCACCACACACTCTTATCTTGCTCACCAAACACAAACACCCACCTAACCTTACCCTCCTAACCTACCCACCCCCGCCTTCCTTTATCAACCTACCCACCCCAAAACAACCACCCACTCCACCGTCGTCTTCCATCTTTCCCACCCACCACACTGTGCTGTCCCATCCTACGGACTACACGGAATAAATGGTATAAAATACCGACACAATGGAAAAATAAACACATAAGCAGTATAATGTGATCCTTTATTGACAACGTTTCGCCCACGCAGTGGGCTTTATCGAGTCACAAACAGATCTGTTTGTGACTCGATAAAGCCCACGTTGTCAATAAAGAGATCACATTATACTGTTTATGTGTTTGTTTTTCTACGGACTACACACAACCTACTAGCCTAATTTCCATCCTATCACGACCATCCACCCCACCTTCCTCTCTCGTCCTACTCACCCATACAGTCCACCCATCTTACGCACCCATTTCTGTTCCAGATAGAGAAGAAAGTCGCCAGAATGCTTTGCACTCATAGGTGTGAGGCAGACGATCTACTTTTGGATTTTGTACACACACTCATAAATGCTGAATCTTTCTTTTTATGATGAGTTTTTCTTAGATTGTTTGTGGGTCATAGTTATGATTGTCTTGTAATTGGAGCTGCGATAATATCCGACAGAATACCATCAACGTAGCTGGGATCGTCTATACCTTGATGAATTTCAAAAACATTCTGGTAAAATTGGCTTATCACTTCATTAGATCGTTCTGAGGAAGAAAATAAGGCCGGTAAGGCGATCTGAGAAAAACGAATATATGCTCAGTCCACTCAGTATAACTGGAAGAGTGTCTTATGCCCACTACGAGTCGTCCAGATAAGGTGTATCAATTTTCCGAGCAATTACCTGAGACGTCGTGCCGGGTCACCTCATGGATATGACCCGGGTCGGGACCATACCAGGAACCTCTTCGAACTCGACCTGAGTCGGGTGCCGTACCCACTCATTTTGGGGGCTGGCAAAAGAAGCCGAGCATTGTTAAAAAGTTAGTTTTGGAAGTGATGGACATTAAGGAAATAAAAGGTATCGGGGGAATGGGTGGTTCTAGTACTAGTTTTCATCATTTTTAAATCGCTGGCGGTAGACACAACTGAAGCACTGGGATTAATGACTCGCACTCATTCAATTTGGCTGTGACTCAATGGTGAATTTGCTAGGGGCATTTTTGTCCTTTAAATAAAAGTATTATATATATAACAGCAATCCCCCCTTACACTTTTACGTTATGAATGTGTACTCACCTAATTGTGGTTGCAGGGGTCGAGACTCAGCTCCTGTGTGTGTGTGTGTGTGTGTGTGTGTGTGTGTGTGTGTGTATGCCAGGTGTTGTGTAGTTCGAGCTGTGTTGCTGAAAAAGTAGACGCACTCCAGAAATAGAATACATGAGCAAAGTTTAGGTTAGGTTCGTCAAGGAAACAGGACAAGTGTTTCCTGAAGCGGGTCTTAGATAATGACCCGCCGTTGGAGCTTTTGGTCATCTGACCGAGGCCTTCCGCTGGCTTACCAATCCACTCCCTTTAAAATTTATGGTCATAGTTATAACCATTCATCATTACTAGTAGAGCAAAGTGTATGTTAATGATATATGTAGTACAATACTGTGGAAGGATATTTTGTTAGGGACTCTGGTGGTAATGTGAGTACTAAGTAGGGACTCTGGTGGTAATGTGAGTACTAAGTAGGGACTCTGGTGGTAATGTGAGTACTAAGTAGGGACTCTGGTGGTAATGTGAGTACTAAGTAGGGACTCTGGTGGTAATGTGAGTACTAATTAGGGACTCTGGTGGTAATGTGAGTACTAAGTAGGGACTTGTATGGAGTGAAGTGGGGGTGATAAATGGTTTTGAAAACCGACAAGTTGAAGAATTGAGACACTTATGCAACATATGTTAATCTTTATTGAAGAAACGTTTCGCCACACAGTGGCTTCATCAGTCCAATACAAAGCAGGAAGGTATAAGGAAAGGAGGAGTTTGAGGGAATCAGTTCCTCAGCCTGGAATCGATGTGTTCAGTCCATCACTCTTGTAGGAAGTGAAGATTCACATATGGAGTGGGGTAGGAGCTGTGGTAGCATGGATTAACAGTTAAAGATGTGCAGTAGTATGTGGAGTGAGTGGGGTGAGGAGTGGTAGTTGTGGTGTGACACTGTGCTGTTGTAGACCGTGGTGAGTTGTTATATTCGCTGTCGGTCACCATCCCTGGTAATTCCCATGTAAAAGCAACTCCAATTCTGCTGGAAGGGAACCTTTAAAATTGCCGTAGTCATCGAGCAATTGTTGACGATATCTTTAACATCCTGCTTAAGTCTTCCCCTGCAGGCTCATATATATCATTGATCGACAACATCTCTCTTTATCCACGTAAGTACATCCACAGATGCGCTATTTATATCCGGAGATGTTTACTATGTAAGATGTGTACATATATATACACAAATGTGTACACATAAAAACATAAGAATGAAGGAACACTGCAGCAGACCTACTGGCCCATTCAAGGCATGTCCTCCTCAAAACCAACAATTACTCTCATACTGAGATAAAATGTGTTCCATATATATTTGTATGTGTTGTACTCTGCACTCCTGTATATGTGCTCGACATTCATACACTGACTCTATACATATATCAATTACGCATACTCAGCACCAGCCTCCCACCATCATGCACCACACAACAGTGTATACATTACCGTAGTAACAGTCAATCAGAAACAAAAATTTATGTAATCAGGTAGATTATACAGATAAGCCAGTACACCTTTGGCCTGGTATCCGGTGCCCAGGTATGCTCTGTACCAGCGTGCTATGTACCAGTGTTCTATGTATCAGTGTTCTATGTACCAGCGCTGTTATATATGTGCTACCTATCAGTATGGTACCTACAAGCGTGCTACCTACCAGTGTACTACCTACCAGTGTACTACCTACCAGTGTACTACCTACCAGTGTACTACCTACCAGTGTACTACCTACCAGTGTACTACCTAACTGCGATCCTCTGTGTGATATAACTGTTGTCGGCTTCAAGAGTTTTCCTACTCTTGCAGCCCGGCCTTAGGCCAGGTTTTCTGTTGATTGAATGGTCAGCCAGACTGTTGCTGTTGGCGGTCTGCTGGTCCTCATATCCATCAAGATTTGGCATTTGGCGGAAGCGGTGGTCCAGTTTCCTCATAAAGACTTGTGCGCTTGTTGCAACAGTGTTTCTGATATCTGCTGGTAACTTTTTTTTTTTTTTTAGAAAAAACAGAAATACATTTGAATAGTCAGGAAATGATTAATCATCTGGTACAAATATCTGCTGGTAACTAGTTGAATAGTCATATACTATGGATGTTGACTCAGTGTTCTCTTATTGCGCTCATGGAGTCCCTGCTTTTCACTAAGTTTATTTTGCACCTGCATCCAAATCTCTCACTATAGTACGCTGTTATAGTATGTAGGATTGGGACCAGACTATTAAGAATCTTCTACGAATATATTTTTATATACTGTATCTCTCTCTGTTGGTTCTATGAGGGCAGGGAACGATTTCTGTTTCTGTTCCAGCTTTGATGTCTCTCTCCTTCAACGGAACCATCAACACAGAGCAGTAATCTAGGACAGGAGTTTTGTATAGTGTAACCATTGACAGTATTTCTCTCGCTTTGAAAGCTCTCATTGTCAACCCCATTATTTATCTGGCTTTCACTACAGTTGCCTTCTTGTGTTCTTTGAATTATATTTCAGCTGACGGTATTGTACCCAGGTATTTCACATTTATTTTTGTTTTCGTTCTGTTAGATGGTTCTCCTGTGTTTTGTATACATTGCCACTTCTGAGTTCCGTATTCTTTCCATATCACAGCAGCTGCAACTTGTCACCATTGAATGCCATGTTATTTTCTGCTGCCTACTGGAAGATTGCTTATTTGTTCTTGCAGTGATTCAGTATCTTCTATCGAAGTGACTTAAATGTTATTTTCTTTTGTGTACCATCCACAAATGACATGAAGCTGTGGCTAGTGTGTTAATCTGTCTGGTATGAGGTTGAGAAATAGCACAGGCCCTACCTTCCAGAGTGCTACCTACAAATGCAATAACTTCCTTAAAGCAATAAGTGGGCTCATTTGCTTGTGTCTGCACTGATATTGTACTTCACTCTCTTGCAGTTGTTTTTATTTTATAATTTCCGATTTTTTTGTAAATTATATTTTAGACAATAGCTGTCCAGCCGACACAGTGTTGGCACCTCAGTTGCTTGAAGATACTCGTTTTGTATTTACACTGTATAATTTTATCAACCTAATGTACGACACCAAGTGAGTTCATTGCAATATATTATCTTAATTTTATCAAGAACTTGGGACAGCACTCTATTTGGAGAAGCAGCACCGAGTTGAAGAAATGTTGGTACTGTCAATTTGGGATTATATTTTTTCCACAGAAAGTATATTGACGATGCTTGCATATTGTTACACAGACAATGAAGCCATATTTCACTGCATTACTGTCACTTTTTTCATGGTTGTCTGACGCTGGAAGGCTACGTACACGGAGCCTATACATAGGTTCCTGAACCCACCACTCTTCCACCACCCTGACACCAGCCCACCACCCTGCTGACACCACCCTTACACCCTTCAACCACGTACTTATGTTTATTGTTTCTTGCATGCTGATGTTTGAAGAGTAAGATGGGTACAGAGCTGCAGCATACAAACACGTAAGTTTTGTTGTTCATTCCTGATTGCTGGGAGATACACTTGACAAAGTTATTATTGTTGTCACAGATGCCTCTCGTTACGAAGGGTATACTGGGGATACACACTGATGATAAACTTGTAAACGAAACGCAACAGACTTAAGGAGAGACTTTAATTGTAGTTGTCCTTTTAGCTATTTGCCAAGTGTAACAATGTTGCTACTATATTACACTTCAGACAGTTTTCTTTGGATGTTTACAAGGAGAATATATCTGTATTTTAGGTATTCTAAACATATACAGTATTCCCGTCACTTTATTCAGATGTATATTCCTCATTCGTGTCCTTGAGGTCACTGCTTGCCATGATGTCAGTGAAGCAGTTATGTCTCTTATGTTTTTCTTTCCACCAGGTCTGTTGTTGTTCTCATGACTTTTCTGGTGTGTTTGTTTCAGTTGCTCGTCAACAGAGTCAACTGGGGATGATTAAACCTATTCCATGGTTGCATCTTAAACTCCTCTGTTTCCTTAAGCTTCGAGCAGTGGAGGCCAGTCTTTAGTGAGACGAGATCTACTTTTCCAAAGTTCTCCCTATGCGATCTTCTATCTCTCTCTCTCTCTTTCTATCTCTCTCTCTCTCTCTCTCTCTCTAAATGCAGCCCTTTCTATACCAGTATACTTAAAACATGTCTTTAAGCTAAAATTTAATGAATATATATATATATATATATATATATATATATATATATAAGAAAACTAGCACAGTTACTTAAAACATCATTTAATCGCTATTTTTTTTTAACTTTTCGTGAGGTTTTATAGAGAGTCAAAAGTGCCATGACCGAGAGGTAAAGGTCCGACTGTTGTTGCAATCATTTCATCATTTATCCAATACATTGAACTGACCTCCAGCAGGTGTTGAAATCTGCCTCGTCCGTTGTCACCGGCCACTCTCATGCTATTAGTTGCCTCATACTATTGAAGTTACTAAAACCACTTTACCCAATATTCTCAAGAAATAAGAGTACTTTAAACGCCGCTGTAAGACTGTTTACTTTCTCTACGTCAGTGTGCATGGTCCCATTTTCGCCCTAGTTGAATAGGACTACTAACCATACGTTACTCTCCTCAGATAAGTCATATCGTTCTAATGTCGAATATATATATATATATATATATATATATATATATATATATATATATATATATATATATATATATATATATATATATATATATAGTACAAGAAAGTCAAAATAAAACTTGCTTTTATAAATCCCTATGTCAAAAACAATTTAATTAAGAATACCCCCGAATTTTGTGCAAAATTACTTGAACAAAAAACAATAAATTTTATTTTGGGAAAACTGGAGATGTCTTAAACTAATAATTATCTCAGTAACATAAATATAACCATAAATTGAGCAAGACTTTCATACTCTTATAATTCATACAAGTAATTTTAATCATTTTATCGACTGGTTAAAAACTGAGGGAATTGTAACCGGCAAATAAATGGCTAAAATAATGATTGCAGTTTGACTATAAGTCTAGGCGTGTGGAAAGTAGATTCATTCATAATACATTAAATTTGTGATGATTATGGGCAATGTTGACAAACAAATTCATATTTCCCTGTCTAACTAGTTGAGAGAACCTTTACCTGACATGTCACTCTTGACCTGATCAGGCAGTTGAGAAGAATCGAGATGTGCTGGAGTCCTCCTACTGGCTCACACTCATTGAGTGAGGTAACCAACTCAATGACTCTACATGTTTACCTGGAGAGAATTCCAGGGTTCAACGCCCCTGCGGCCTGGTCAGTGACATCTCTTCTACGTAAGACTTCTGTTGCTTTATTACTTTTACTATTCCTTGATAAGGTGAGAAATCACGAAAACTGATTATATTGCATATTAAAATATCAACTGTTTCACGAAGCTTAAATGCTTCATCATACGACTCTTTCCAGACAGATCATCACCTCGAGGCTCCGAAAAACACTTTAGTGTTGGCGAAGCGTCTAACTGGATATATTATACAAGATGTTGAAATAACCGACTGCTGTCCCCAAAACTGATCTCGGAAGATGACTGGGAATGACAAGGAGTGAGCATTAGTCCTACGAAGAAAAAAAAAGGGATATATTTTTATTAAGCACTTGAGAAGTCACAAGGGAGGAGTGGTTGAGTGTGTTGCAAAGGTTTACGTCCTATAATATTGTTTGCTGGTTGGACAATGCTTATTACATGTCTTATGAGCGATTTCTTCGTTGGGTATTGTCACAGCCCCTGCTGTCATGCAGATCCCTATCAAGTCCTATTGGTACCCGGTACTAAGACACTATACCGTAGATATACAACGATACCAGCGAGATGGAAGGTACATAGAGAAGGTTGAGGGTGAATGCACATCTGCCTGAGGTTAAGATGATACGTTTTTATAAAGAATAATATTCATCTTCGTACATCTTTTATATATATCTGAAAACAAGTAAGATAGTCTTCCGCAAGGGTAGTACAGTAGATTAAATAGTTTTAAGAGTAGCGTGAATGGTTACCGGACCTCAGTGTAAAATTTGTAACTGACAGACCTGAGTAGTGGATGGCATCTTTGAAGTTGCGAAGAGAAGCCGATAGTGAAGGTACTAGTGCAGAGATAGTGAAGGTACTAGTGCAGAGATAGTGAAGGTACTAGTGCAGAGATAGTGAAGGTACTAGTGCAGAGATAGTGAAGGTACTAGTGCAGAGATAGTGCAGGTACTAGTGCAGAGATAGTGAGGGTACTAGTGCAGAGATAGTGAAGGTAGTAGTGCAGAGATAGTGAAGGTACTAGTGCAGAGATAGTGAAGGTAGTAGTTCAGAGATAGTGAAGGTAGTAGTGCAGAGATAGTGAAGGTACTAGTGCAGAGATAGTGAAGGTACTAGTGCAGAGATAGTGAAAGTACTAATGCAGAGATAGTGAAGGTACTAGTGCAGAGATAGTGAACGTAGTAGTGCAGAGATAGTGAAGGTACTAGTGGAGAGATAGTGAAGGTACTAGTGCAGAGATAGTGAAGGTAGTAGTGCAGAGATAGTGAAGGTAGTAGTGCAGCGATAGTGAAGGTACTAGTGCAGAGATAGTGAAGGTACTAGTGCAGAGATAGTGAAGGTTATAGTGCAGAAATAGTGAAGGTACTAGTGCAGAGATAGTGAAGGTACTAGTGCAGAGATAGTGAAGGTACTAGTGCAGAGATAGTGAAGGTACTAGTGCAGAGATAGTGAAGGTACTAGTGCAGAGATAGTGAAGGAACTAGTGCAGAGATAGTGAAGGTACTAGTGCAGAGATAGTGAAGGTACTAGTGCAGAGATAGTGAAGCTACTAGTGCAGAGATAGTGAAGGTACTAGTGTAGAGATAGTGAAGGCACTAGTGCAGAGATAGTGAAGCTACTAGTGCAGAGATAGTGAAGCTACTAGTGCAGAGATAGTGAAGCTACTAGTGCAGAGATAGTGAAGCTACTAGTGCAGAGATAGTGAAAGTACTAGTGCAGAGATAGTGAAGGTGCTAGTGCAGAGATAGTGAAGGTACTAGTGCAGAGATAGTGAAGGTGCTAGTGCAGAGATAGTGAAGGTGCTAGTGCAGAGATAGTGAAGGTACTAGTGCAGAGATAGTGAAGGTACTAGTGCAGAGATAGTGAAGGTACTAGTGCAGAGATAGTGAAGCTACTAGTGCAGAGATAGTGAAGCTACTAGTGCAGAGATAGTGAAGGTACTAGTGCAGAGATAGTGAAGGTGCTAGTGCAGAGATAGTGAAGGTACTAGTGCAGAGATAGTGAAGGTACTAGTGCAAAGATTAACGACTCCAACAGGTAAGTCTTCGTGCATTTATATTACAGAAATATGGTTAAAATAAAATCACTGTAAACAAAAACAGCGTTAAACATTCGTTAATGTGGGTAAGGAAACAGGTAAGTAAAGCAGGCCGATAAAGCTCCCGCACACTCAACACTGAGACTCGTACCCAGGACATCAACACTGTGGATAACGCTAAGCTCCCGCACACTCAACACTGAGACTCGTACCCAGGACATCAACACTGTTGATAACGCTAAGCTCCCGCACACTCAACACTGAGACTCGTACCCATGACATCAACACTGTGGATAACGCTAAGCTCCCGCACACTCAACACTGAGACTCGTACCCAGGACATCAACACTGTTGATAACGCTAAGCTCCCGCACACTCAACACTGAGACTCGTACCCAGGACATCAACACTGTGGATAACGCTAAGCTCCCGCACACTCAACACTGAGACTCGTACCCAGGACATCAACACTGTGGATAACGCTAAACTCTGCTATCTGAAAGGTAACGTTTCCGCGAATGTGTGTCGCTGCATGAGGAGTGTACGGTCACTGGAACTATAATGTGCCAATAAAAAGTACATAATTATCAAGCTGTTCGTTTTGTGCTCAGTGTTTTGTAATTTTCCATTCTGGGAAATGAAAAGTAAAGTTTATGACTGACTCCAAAGGTAGTTGACGGTAATACAGGAAGTTTTGACAATGTTTTTGACGTAAACACAGACTAGATTACCAGGAGAAAAACCTTTTGACAATGAACTCTGGTGAAAGTGTCTATCCTCTGCCGTCCCCACACATTCTCTCAAATCATTGGTTTTTGTATCTATACATCCACTACTGTCTACTTTCCCGCCATCTAACTCGCATAGGTTTGTGTCTATCCAGTACTAGCTTCTTCCTATATCGCGTTTGTATGAATCCTCTAATGCATTTCCCCATTTCTTTAAACTTCCGGTTGTGTATCATCCACGAGCCCCTCTTCCCATCCCGCTGGTGTGTGTCTACCACTGGCCCGACCCTCGTTTTCTGTCACACAGGTTAGTTTGTACTCACTGACGTTCACTCTTCTTCCAGGTTCACGTTGTTATTATTTGTCTCAGTGTTGAGAGCTCTCGGCCATGAGAGATGCTACATGGGATGTAGTTTGATTTGGAGATGGAGGCGTTCAGGAAATTATTCTTCAACGGCAAAATTATCTTTGTACATTTTGTTTTATTAGCAGGCATACACCATAGCGAAAGTGTCTAAAAGAGCTCTGCGTAATCAATGCAGGCTACTAATCATACAAGATTTTATCCATAAATAGGCTGAGAGAATTAGAATCTGCACGTAGTACCCGACATGTTGATGACTAAGATGATGGAGGCTGCAATTGAACCAGTAAGACTGGACCTTATCTTCACCTTAAATGTTATCTGATGCATGGAACACAGACTATAGTGTGCTACTGGGAATTGATAACCCTGGATAAGAGCTTAGCAGGTTGTGAATGAAGAAATATGATTTCATAAGATTAGACTATGTTAGAATAAGATAATTCGTCAATGCAGTACAGTGGAAAAGTGGATGGCAGGAAAGGTGAAGAAAAAGATGGAAAACCAAACTAGAGAAGTGCTGAAAAGTAAAGAAGGAATTCATACACAGACAATGGAGTGGTGAGAACAGATCTCATGGTTCACACAAAGGATGGAGAGGCAAAAGCTAAAAGTACAAGAGCATAGATAAACTACAGAAAGCAAAGGATAGCAAGAAATGGAGAGGTGAGCAAGAGAAACGGGCAGAAACTAATATACATAGGCGAGAAGAATGGCTGAGTGATAATTTGAGAATGACAAAGCAGCCGAAGCTAAATCTGAACCAAAACCTTTTATACAGTCACACCAGAAGGAAGACCGATAAAAGATGGTGTTCTCTGAGGAGTCAGAGACAAAACTAGAGAGTCAGAGAGGAAGGGTACGTTAAGGAGTGCCGGACACAATACACAAAAATGGGGATTCTTCTTCACTTTTGTGGGGAAGAATCAGAGGTTCTGAGCGAGGAAGCAGAAGCACTGTGAATCAGTAGATAGAGGGCCAATGGCAACAGACAGCTAGTGTTTAATTATAGTTGAGTATCACTGGCATAAACGTGAGGTAATGGAAGAGCTAATCAGGAGGAGAACAACAGAACACCTGGAGAGAAGCAATTTCATAAACAACATCTGGCACGGGTTTAGAGACGGTAAATATTGTTTCATAAACCTGCTGGAGTTTTAGGAAAAGGTCAACAGGTGAAAACAGGAAAGAGAGATGTGGATGAACTGCCTGTTCTTGGACTTCAATAAAGCATTTGACTGCTTCACATAATATACTGGGCTAAGAGCTAGGGAAGCAGGGAGAGAAAATAAAAAGAGGAATCACAGTGGATCGAAGAATATGCGAGGAAAAGTAGACAAAAAGTGGTAATCTGGAAAGAAAAATAAGAATGAACGAGAGCTACAAAGAGGCTTCCACAAGGATCGATACTGTTTCTGGTATATGTTTACATGCTGAAATAGGTAGAGTCCTATGTATCCATTATCACAGTCTATAATAAATAAGAATAAAAGCCGGCGGAGAACAGAGGAAGCCTTATATGTCCTGGACAAACTACAGGATTGAACAGATAACTTGCTACTATAATTCAACCAGAGCAGTTACTAGGTTATGAAAATTCAGAAAAGGAAAAAAAGACAGGGAACTTAGTATAGACTCGGGGAACAAGAGGCTGTAAACTTCGCTCAAAGAGAAGGTTAGGTTAAGTAAGATTCATCAGAAAACAGGATAAGTGTTTCCTGACGCGGGTCACTGTCATATGTTGACCCGCCACTGGAGCTTTAGGTCATCTGACGGAGGTCTTCCGCTGGCTTACCGGTTCACTCCTTTAAAAATTAATTTGATTACTGGTTCTGTGACTGAGAGAGAAGGATTTAGTGACGAAGCATAGTAGTACTGAGTGCTTCACCGGTATATCGTCCGAAGAGGACATGAGAACGTGTGTATGTCAGGCTCATCTTAGCGTATCACCAGCAAGGAACCCACACCTAATAGAACATGCCACAAAAAATTAGAACAAATGCAGAGGTTCGCAACGAGACTAGTCCTGCACCGTAGAAAAATAAACTAACAGTAGAAACGAAAATAACTAAGCCTCTTTCGTTTGTATTATCCTCATTAGCTTCACATCGTCTGTGAACAGGGTCACCTCCGTATCTATCCCTTCCATCATGTCATTCATATACACAAGACACAGCACAGGACCTGGACTGACTCTTGTGGATCCCCATAAAAGGATGGAATGCCTAGGGGAAATTATGTAAAAAAAATACTCCGAAGACTTGACAGGGAGGCCTAGGAAAGACTGAAAAATTGGAACAGATGGAAACTTAAGACTCATGAGCCACAAGGATGTCAGAAAATGTTTCTTCAGCCTCATTATGGTTAAGAAATGGAATGAAGTAGATGAAGTCGTAGTGGAGGCACACTCCATACACAGCTTTAAGAATAGATACGACAGGATGCACTAGGTTAGAAGGGAGAGAAAATAGCTTGCTAGGAGAAAGGGACAGGAGAAAAGAATCGACTACCCCAATACCAGATAGATAAACACACATACACGCGCGCGTACGTATACACACACTCGATCGTACACACATGGATGTACACTCGCTGTACACATAAGGATACACACTCGTTCGTACACCAAATACAGTCACCCCCCACACACACACACACATGCTCGTACACACAAATAGATCCCTACACACAAACACCACACACACACACACACACACACACACACACACACAAACACACACACACAAGCTATATGCAGAGGCCCTAACAGACCACAGCAGTGCCCAGGAAAAACTGAAGAGCAAATGACAGACCACTGAGCACAGGGACATCAGACAGAAAAGAGATTGAAGGAAGAAATGCTGCAATGCAGACAACTAAATCGACTCAGGTGATGCAAAGAGAAATGCAGTTGGAGGACGAAAGGGAGAGGTCAGTTTTTGTTTATGGGCTCCAGGAAATTGAATGGGAAACTTGTGAAGGAAGAAGACAGGAGGAGAAAAAAGTGATTGAAAGTATGATGAAAGCTATAGGAGAGGATGACATGACCCAATTGACAAGTTTTCTGCGAGAGGAAAAAAATGGTCAAAGTGATTTTCAAGGCAGAATCAGCTTGAAACAAGATCCTGCAGGAGAAAGCACAACTAAGGGACATACTGACGTATCGGAGGGTGTACCTCGACTGCAACAGAACACGAGAAGATAAGCAGAAACTGAAAGAGAGGGTACAAAGATGCAAGGAGGAAAGAGATGCAAAGACGGAGATGAGCACGAGAACCCAGACTCAGGAGGAAGAGAAGGAGAACCCAGACTCAGGAGGAAGAGCAAATTCAACCTTCATCAGAACCACCTACAGAAGGACCTCAACCACAACAACCCCAATTCAACCAAACAATCTAACCCAAAACCCACACACTGTACCCACTGCTCCACCCGCTCATCACACACTCCACCCCCACAGAAACCCCCCCATAGTTCCCTGCCAGGTCTCCCACTCCCCCAACCCCAATGTTCTCCCCAGACCTCAGTTTTAGAGAAGAAGTTGAAGGTTTGTTATACGAATGCGGATGGAATAACAAATGTGAGGAGTGGCATGGTAGAATCAAGGAGACGTCCCCAGACATCATAGCACTTACAGAAACAAAACTAACTGAGATGATAACATCTGGATGATATCTGGATAAAACCCAGATATGAGATCTTGAGGAAAGATAGAGGAAGCAGAGGGAAAGGAGGAGTTGCACTGCTCATTAAAAACCGATGGAGATTTGAGGAAGTGGAAAGAATGGACGAAATGAGCGAAAAGGATTATATAGTAGGTGCAATTCAGTTTGAGGGACACAAGGTAGTCATTGCAGTGATGTACAACCCACCACAGAGCTGCAGGAGGCCAAGAGAAGAATATGAAGAGAGCAACAGAGCAATGGTGGATACACTAGCTAGGGTGGCCAGAAGAGCTCACACGGGTAGAGCAAAACTTCTAGTCATGGGCGATTTCAATCACAAGGAGACTGATTGGAAAAACCTGAAGCCACATGAAGGTCCCAAAATTGGAGAACCAGGTTGAGGGATGTGGTACTGGAAAACCTCTTGCATCAACATGTTAGGTACACTACTAGTGAGCGAGGTGAGGAGGAATCAGCAAGACTGGACCACGTATTCACCCTGAGTAGTTCGAACATCGAGAACATTACATATGAAAGGCCCTGCAGAGCTATTGATCACTTGTAGAGTTACAAGTGGAATGGGTAACAGGAGTAGGATGGGAGAAGCAAAACTACAAAAGGGGGACTACACAGGCATGAGGAATCTCTTGCAGGATGTTCAGTGGGAAAGAGAATTGACAGGAAAACAGTAAATAAAATGATGGATTATGTGGCAACAAAATACAAGGAGGAAGAGGAGAGGTTTGTTCCCAAGGGCAACATAAATAATGGGAAGACCAGAACGAGCCCTTGGTTCACCCAAAGGTGTAGGGAGGCAAAAACTAAGTGCGTCAGAGAATGGAAAAAGTACAGAAAACAAAGGACCCAAGAAAATAAAGAGATTAGTCGAAGAGCCAGAAACGAATATGCACAGATAAGGAGGAAGGCCCAGCGACAGTACGAAAATGACATAGCATCGAAAGTCAAGTCTGACCCGAAGCTGTTGAATAGCCACATCAGGAGGAAGACAACAGTCAAGGAACAGGTAATCAGACTGAGGAAGGAAGGTGGGGAGCTAATAAGAAACGATCAAGAAGTATGTGAGGAGCTCAATATGAGATGTAAGGGAGTATTTACAGTGGAGACAGAAAGGACTCCGGGAAGTCAGAACAGAAGGGTACACCAACAAGGAATATACCAGCAAGTGCTGGATGAGATACAATCAAGGAGGAGGTGAAAAAGCTGCTAAACGAACTTGATACCTCAAAGGCGGTTGGACCAGACATCTCTCCGTAGATCGTTAGGGAGGGAGCAGAGACGCTGTGTGTGCCACTAACAACAATTTTCAACACATCCATTGCAACAGGGCAAATACCCGAGGTATGGAAGACGGCAAATGTAGTCCCCATTTTTAAGAAAGGAGACAGACACGAAGCACTAAACTACAGACCAGTGTCACTGACATGTATAGTATGCAAAGTTATGGAGAAGATTATCAGGAGAAGAGTGGTGGAGCACCTAGAATAGAATAAGCTTGCAAACGACAACCAGCACGGATTCAGGGAAGGAAAATCCTGTGTCACAAACCTACTGGAGTTTTATGACAGGGTAACTGCACTAAGACACGAGAGAGACGGGTGGGTAGATTGCATTTTTTTTGGACTGCAAGGCCTTCGACACAGTTCCTCACAAGAGATTAGTGCAAAAGTTAGAGGATCAGGCACGCATAACAAGAAGGGCACTGCAATGGATCAGAGAATACCTGACAGGGAGGCAACAATGAGTCATGGTACGTGACGAGGTGTCATAGTGGGCGCCTGTGACGAGCGGGGAAGGGCAAAGAAGAACGCAGAGTATGGGCCAGGTGACCAAAGACTGCAAACCTCACTCAAGGAAAAGGATCTTGGGGTGAGTATAATACCGAGCACATCTCCTGAAGCGCACATCAACCAGATAACTGCTGCAGCATATGGGCGCCTTGCAAACCTGAGAATAGCGTTCCGATACCTCAGTAAGGATTCGTTCAAGACTCTGTACACCGTGCATGTCAGGCCCATACTGGAGTATGCAGCACCAGTTTGGAACCCACACCTTGTCAAACACGTCAAGAAATTAGAGAAAGGGCAAAGGTTTGCAACAAGACTAGTCCCAGAGCTAAGGGAATTGTTCTACGAAGAAAAGTTAAGGGAAATCGGCCTGACGACACTGGAGGACAGGAGGGTTAGGGGAGTCATGATAACGATATACAAAATACTGCGAGGAATTGACAAGGTGGACAAAGACAGGATGTTCCAAAGACTGGACACAGAAACAAGGGGTCACAATTGGAAGCTGAAGACTCCAATGAGTCAAAGGGATGTTAGGATGTATTTCTTCAGTCATAGAGTTATCAGGAAGTGGAATAGCTTAGAAAGTGACGTAGTGGAGGTAGGAACCAAACATAGTTTTAAGACGAGGTTTGATAAAGCTCATGGAGCAGAGAGAGAGAGAGAGAGAGGACCTAGTAGCGATCAGTGAAGAGGCGGGGCCAGAAGCTATGACTCGACCCCTGCAACCACAAATAGGTGAGTACACACTCACACATTTACATATACCATTACCATCATTAGGTTTTATCAATCCACGACTGGATGAACGTCTGTTCTCATCAACCTTCCTCGCCTCTAAAACATTGTTTTCTTGTGCTTATTCCGCCAAGTATACGCTCTGTTTAAATTCATTATTATCATTCTTATAAAGACCGGTGATGCAATCTCTGATTTTCTATTCATGAGCTTAAGCGAGCCAGCTCGAGACAGTTTTGAAGCGGCTGACTCGCCCACCTTGAACAGGTCTCGATTAAACAAAGGAGGGTGCCTACTTACATGTCTCCTGGGCACGATTTATGGCTCCTCGCCCAAAGTGGGAGTAATATGTGTGTGTGTGTGTGTGTGTGTGTGTGTGTGTGTGTGTATGAGGGTAGGTAGTGTGTGTGTGTGTGTGTGTGTGTGTGTGTGTATGAGGGGTAGGTAGGTGTGTGTGTGTGTGTGTGTGTGTGTGTGTGTTTGGTTGTGGGTGGGTGTGTGTACTCACCTATCTGAACTCCCAATATGTGGTTGTATGGATCAATTCTCAGCTCCTGGACCCGCCTTATTGTACTTCTTAAAGTAATGTAAGGATGTTGCCACTACCAGGTCGTTTCACTTCCTGTCTACTCCAAGACTAAAGAAACACTTCCTGACTACTCCAAGACTAAAGAAACACTTCCTGACTACTCCAAGGCTAAAGAAACACTTCCTGTCTACTCCAAGACTAAAGAAACACTTCCTGACTACTCCAAGGCTAAAGAAACACTTCCTGACTACTCCAAGGCTAAAGAAACACTTCCTGACTACTCCAAGGCTAAAGAAACACTTCCTGACTACTCCAAGGCTAAAGAAACACTTCCTGACTACTCCAAGGCTAAAGAAACACTTCCTGACTACTCCAAGGCTAAATAAACACTTCCTGTCTACTCCAAGGCTAAAGAAACACTTCCTGACTACTCCAAGGCTAAATAAACACTTCCTGACTACTCCAAGGCTAAAGAAACACTTCCTGACTACTCCAAGGCTAAAGAAACACTTCCTGACTACTCCAAGGCTAAAGAAACACTTCCTGACTACTCCAAGGCTAAAGAAACACTTCCTGACTACTCCAAGGCTAAAGAAACACTTCCTGACTACTCCAAGGCTAAAGAAACACTTCCTGACTACTCCAAGGCTAAAGAAACACTTCCTGTCTACTCCAAGGCTAAAGAAACACTTCCTGACTACTCCAAGGCTAAAGAAACACTTCCTGACTACTCCAAGGCTAAAAAACACTTCCTGACTACTCCAAGGCTAAAGAAACACTTCCTGTCTACTCCAAGGCTAAAGAAACACTTCCTGACTACTCCAAGGCTAAAGAAACACTTCCTGACTACTCCAAGGCTAAAGAAACACTTCCTGACTACTCCAAGGACTAAAGAAACACTTCCTGACTACTCCAAGGCTAAAGAAACACTTCCTGACTACTCCAAGGCTAAAGAAACACTTCCTGTCTACTCCAAGGCTAAAGAAACACTTCCTGACTACTCCAAGGCTAAATAAACACTTCCTGACTACTCCAAGGCTAAAGAAACACTTCCTGTCTACTCCAAGGCTAAAGAAACACTTCCTGACTACTCCAAGGCTAAAGAAACACTTCCTGACTACTCCAAGGCTAAAGAAACACTTCCTGACTACTCCAAGACTAAAGAAACACTTCCTGACTACTCCAAGGCTAAAGAAACACTTCCTGACTACTCCAAGGCTAAAGAAACACTTCCTGACTACTCCAAGGCTAAAGAAACACTTCCTGACTACTCCAAGGCTAAAGAAACACTTCCTGACTACTCCAAGGCTAAAGAAACACTTCCTGACTACTCCAAGGCTAAAAAACACTTCCTGACTACTCCAAGGCTAAAGAAACACTTCCTGACTACTCCAAGGCTAAATAAACACTTCCTGACTACTCCAAGGCTAAAGAAACACTTCCTGACTACTCCAAGGCTAAAGAAACACTTCCTGACTACTCCAAGGCTAAAGAAACACTTCCTGAACGTCCCTGTGACTCATCAAGGTTTTCAACTTTCAGGTGTGTCTTTGTCTTCCTGTTTCCCATCTTCCAAACAATTTGTCCTCACTTACCCTATCAGTTTCTCTCAGTATTATGTACGTTCTTATATCCTCCTTAATCCTTCTGTCCTCCAGTGACTAGTCTCGTTGCAAACTTCTGCATTTTCTCCAATTTCTTGACATGCAAGGGCGTGGGTTCCATACTGGTGCGGCATACCAATATTTGCCATACGTACACGGTGTACAGTGTCATTAATGATTCCTTATTTAGGCGTCTAGAAGCTAGTCTTCGATTTGTTAGACACACAATTGCTGCAACAGTTATTTTGTTGATGTGCGCCTCAGGCGATATGCCTGGTACAAACTCACTCCAAGGTCCTTCTCGTTGAGTGACGTTTGTAGATTTTGCCCCCGGATCCTGTACTCCGTGTGCGGTCTTCTTTGCCCTTAAACTTCAGAACTGTGTGTGTGTGTTAGTTACCATTTTGTCCTAGGCACATGTCGATTAGACACTAGGCCTGTTGTATGTGTGTGTGTGTGTAAGGAAACACTTCGAAATGTTTCCGCCCCGGGAATTGAACCCGGGCCCTCCGTGTGTGTATGTGTGTGTGTGTGTGTGTGTGTGTGTGTGTGCGTGCGTGCGTGCGTGCGTGCGTGCTTTTGTGTACGACTGTGTGAATGAATGTCAATGGAGAGAAATGGTATAAAACACCTACATACCAACACGATGGATGAAGACACAATTGCAGCATAACGCGATCCATCATAGACAACGTTTCGCCCTCACGCCGTGGGCTGTTTCAAGTCACAAAGCGACTTCCCCCCCAAAAAAAAAAATCCACTGCGTTGTCAACAAAATGACTCGCATTGCACTGGATTTGTCTCTCTGTGCAACGGATAAACATCAGCTTAATTACTCTAAGATATTTTTTAAGGAACGTAATTTCCTAATTGGTAATATCTTACCTCCTCTCTTAACTGCATTTTTAATGTGCACAAATAACCCTCATATAGGAGAGAGACGTTTATGACGACGTTTCGGACCATCTTGGATCATTTACAAGTCGGACCGAAACGTCGTCATAAGCTTCTGTCACGGTAATGTACATTTTTGCTCTTTAGTGTTTGTTATTCAGATTTACTACTGTACTCAAACTTGCATTATTGTAAAGTTCTTGATTTTTTTGGTAAGTAAAACAAGGTAAATAGGACAAGTTACCAGGAAATTAGGCAGTCCTACACAGCATCAAATTCTTACACAAATAACCCACACATAGAGAGGAGCTTACGACGACGTTTCGGTCCGACTTGGACCATTTACAAAGTCACACTGACAGAAAGGAGAGAAGGCGGTATATATATAGGCCAGCTGGCATGGACGGGACAAGAGAGGCGGGTGGAGGAGTAGAGGAGAGGCTCACAGTGGAAGTAGGAGTAGAAGTAGTAAAAGTGTAAAGTAGGGAGAGTGGTAAGAGGGACAAGAATAGAAAGAGGGAGAGAAAAAGGAGGCAAAAGTGAAGGTAGGAGCCAACGGTAGTAGGAAAGGAAGTAATAGTAGTAGTAGTCAAAGGCCAAGAAATAGGAGCACTGCAGAAGAGCTAAAAGCCCGCAAGGGGTAAGACCAAAAACACAGGAGTGTAGTAAAGGAAAAAGCACCCAAGGCAGAAGAAAGGAAACCCAAAACAAGAAAAAGGAAAAAAAATAGTAAAAAAAGAGGTAGAAAGAGAGAAAAAAGACTCAGGTTAAGTCACGTGTGTTCTGAAGTTTGGAGCATTTTACAATGTAATGGGAAAGGAAGGCATCTACAGAGACAAACCCACGACTAAGATTCATGCAAGGAAAGCTGTATATAAGGGAGGATTCAACAAGACGGCGACTGTGAAAGAAGTAGGGTAGGCAGTTTTAGCAGAAGACCAGTCAGTAGGATGACTGGGATATCTGACATGACAGAAAAGAGCATTGTTGGTGTCGGCAAGCCTAACACTACTTTTGTGCTCCCTGAGTCTGTCAGAAAGAGAACGGTCAGTTTCTCCAAAGTACTGAAGAGGACCAGAGGAACGGGAAATAGAGTAGACACCTGGAGAAGAGGTACGACCTAGATTAGTGCGAAAGGTGCTAGTAGGCGAAAAGTAAGTTTGATGTTTAAGGAACGGTATGGCACAATACTAGTCACGGAATTGTGCCTTTTTGTTCATCAAATTCTTCTTTGCCTAATATTTTACCGATAATAAATAATGTATCACCTGTAATAAATAATGCATTACTAGTAATAAATAATGTTTGACCGGTAATCAACAATGAATTGCCGGTAATTACCGGTAATTCAGCGAGTTGAATGTATTATAAATGCGAGTTTTCATATCAGCTTTGAATTTTCATAAGTATTATGTATCCAGTATTTGTTTTTTCAATTTAAATTTTGGTAGTTGCAAAGATTTTTGGACAAATTTATTGTCCTCAAAGGCATATCCTTCTGATTCCCAAGCCAACTATTTTATTTCAAATTCGATTGTTTTAATATATTTTTCTCTAGTTTCCACTAGATTGACGATTTGAGGCCTTTTATTATGTCTAATAGTTTGATGGTCTATACCAGCGATTTCCATAATTCTTTCATAGCTTTATACTATGTTTTGTCAACCACAAATATTGTTCTAATTTGTTTACCGTCTCGTGTAATTTAATTCTTGTCTGGTTTGACCATGTTCTTCCCTTCTACTTATCTATTTCTGCCTGATGCGTTGCACTGCGTGTGAAGTCGATTCCTAGATTGTTGATGTCTGGGTTACTCTCTGAACTTCAAGGTCTGATTTCAGCAAATATGTTAACTTCTTCGCATCCTTAAATAGTCCTATATTTGTCGGTCTTCTCACCTGTCATTACTCTGGGTTCCTGACACTTGACCGTAGTTCTCTTCTTCTTTTTATCCTTTCCAACTATTTTCTACTTTCCCATCAGTCCTTCGATTTTTTTCTAGTTTGCCTTCATTTCACCCTTGAATAAACACTTTGTTTTTACCAAATAAGCTTCTAGATTTGTTAGTTTGCTTTTCGTCTATTCATACATTTAATAAGTTGATGTATCATTTGCCTTCATACTGATCATTTTTTTTCCTTCCTGCTGGTCTTTATGAATATGTTGTTATCTTACTCTATATTATCCATTTCCACTACTCTCTCCCTTGTTGCGTTATCTTTATCATCACGCCCCTTAAGTGGTTTTGGGTTTCCTAGAACTTGATAGTATTGCTATGCCCAGTTATTCGAAGAACGAGAGTGAAGGAAGGGATCCGACTTGTGGTGCGTTCCTGGTGATCCCGATGAACTTAGGTTATGTGACTCCTCGCTTGTCTTCCGTTTGTTTTGCCCCAGTCACTTCCCTTATTGATTGTTTTATCTCCTTTACGGTCCCAAACTACCTGTCACTCTGTTGTTGATGCTTAACCTCTGTTCGTTACGTCTGACCCACGAAAATACCACGAAAACACGGCCATTATTTCTGATCGGACAACGTTCGAACGTCCGTTGTTGTGTCGAATATTTATCTATCCTGTCCCATCTCAGTATGTGATTCATAATATATTTTTAAAGTTTCTAATGTGTACGCGTTCGTACGTGCGACATGTACACATATACAGATGAACTTGTTATATAAATACATGAAATGTGTTTAGGAGTTAAGCACGAGCTGCTCCTTAGATCCGAGATCATCCATAATAATCAAACCATACTTCCCCATTTGTGGTTGCAGAGGTGGAGTATAAGTTCCTGGTCCTGCCTCTCAAACACTGGTGGCTGTTGGGTTCACTCCAGGCATGGTGAGAGCTCCTGAGGAACCTGCATCCTCCACTTCGTCGTCCGTCTATCATCGTGGGATAATACGAGGTTAATAATTTATTATTAAAATTAAAATCAATGCATTTCTTTGTGCTGAATTTGTTTCTCCATTAAATGTTCGCTTTGATTGAATTTTGATTCATTATGACCCACGATGAATACAGGTTGGCGGATTTGCATATTAATTGAAGTAAAACACTGGACAACACTTTTATGGCTAGAAAGTGACCCCGTATTGCCCTTTGAAAATCCAATCTTCATTATAAACTCTCATGTTTCAAAAGAAGTGTCATGACTTCTTGTCGACGAGAGGCAGGAACCCACATGTAGACCTAAAATAGGAAAATGAAGTTTACTGTAAACTTTGTTTCACTCTTTTAGTTTACATTTAAGTTCCCGACTCTCACAAGCCACAATATTTGATCATAATAGAGTGTAGTTGTCCCAGATTTTATGGACAAGAGATGGTAAGAAAATGTTCTTGAAAGTGGTGAGATTGTATCACTGTGTTCATCACAGTGGTGAAGTTGTGTCACTGTGTTCATCACAGTGGTGAGGTTGTATCACTGTGTTCGTCACAGTGGTGAGGTTGTGTCACTGTGTTCATCACAGTGGTGAGATTGTGTCACTGTGTTCATCACAGTGGTGAGGTTGTGTCACTGTGTTCATCACAGTGGTGAGGTTGTATCAGTGTGTTCATCACAGTGGTGAGATTGTGTCACTGTGTTGATCACAGTGGTGAAGTTGTATCAGTGTGTTCATCACAGTGGTGAGGTTGTATCAGTGTGTTAATAACAATGGTGAGGTTGTGTCAGTGTGTTCATCACAGTGGTGAGGTTGTATCAGTGTGTTCATCACAGTGGTGAGGTTGTATCAGTGTGTTCATCACAGTGGTGAGGTTGTGTCAGTGTGTTCATCACAGTAGTGAGTTTGTATCAGTGTGTTCATCACAGTGGTGAGGTTGTATCAGTGTGTTCATCACAGTGGTGAGGTTGTGTCAGTGTGTTCATCACAGTGGTGAGGTTGTATCAGTGTGTTCATCACAGGGGTGAGGTTGTATCACTGTGTTCATCACAGTGGTGAGGTTGTGTCAGTGTGTTCATCACAGTGGTGAGGTTGTGTCAGTGTGTTCATCACAGTGGTGAGGTTGTATCAATGTGTTCATCACAGTGGTGAGGTTGTATCAGTGTGTTCATCACAGTGGTGAGGTTGTATCAGTGTGTTCATCACAGGGGTGAGGTTGTATCACTGTGTTCATCACAGTGGTGAGGTTGTGTCAGTGTGTTCATCACAGTGGTGAGGTTGTGTCAGTGTGTTCATCACAGTGGTGAGGTTGTATCAATGTGTTCATCACAGTGGTGAGGTTGTATCAGTGTGTTCATCACAGTGGTGAGGTTGTGTCAGTGTGTTCATCACAGTGGTGAGGTTGTATCAGTGTGTTCATCACAGTGGTGAGGTTGTGTCAGTGTGTTCATCACAGTGGTGAGGTTGTATCAGTGTGTTCATCACAGTGGTGAGGTTGTATCACTGTGTTCATCACAGTGGTGAGGTTGTGTCAGTGTGTTCATCACAGTGGTGAGGTTGTATCAGTGTGTTCATCACAGTGGTGAGGTTGTATCAGTGTGTTCATCACAGTGGTGAGGTTGTGTCAGTGTGTTCATCACAGTGGTGAGGTTGTATCAGTGTGTTCATCACAGTGGTGAGGTTGTGTCAGTGTGTTCATCACAGTGGTGAGGTTGTATCAGTGTGTTCATCACAGTGGTGAGGTTGTGTCAGTGTGTTCATCACAGTGGTGAGGTTGTGTCAGTGTGTTCATCACAGTGGTGAGGTTGTGTCAGTGTGTTCATCACAGTGGTGAGGTTGTATCACTGTGTTCCACCTGGTAATGTATTCAGACGCGTCCTGCTTCATCAGTTATGCTTCTACTCCTCAAGTCAACAATAAGGCACATGATTCAACCTCCTCAGTGTTGTCTCAGCGCTGCTACCACTACTACCACCACCACCACCACCACTACTACCACCACCACCACTATTATCACTACTACCACTATTACCACTACCACCACCACCACCACCACCACTATTACCAATACCACCACCAGTACTACTACTACCACCAGTACTACAACTACTACTACCACCACCACCACCACCACAACTACCACCACCACCACTACTACCACCACCACCACTATTACCACCACCACCACCACCACCACCAGTACTACTACTACTACTACCACCAGTACTACTGCTACCACCACCACCAATTCCACTACCATCAACACCACCGCCACTACGGCCGAAAGCACTACAATTCCGCCTCCTCGTTATCCTTAACACCACCGTTATCAAAACAACTACAATCAAAACCAGCACTTGCATAGCCACTGTCACCACCACCACCAATACCACCACCACTACCACCATTACCACCACCACCACCACCACCACCACCACCACCACCACCACCACCACCACCATTACCACCACCTTACCATGATATTCTTGACACCTACAGACCACTACGTCATCGTTACCAATAAAACACAAACCATCGGTAGGATTCACACAAAGGTCCTCTTCTTTTTTTTCCTGTCACGATACTCTTGAATTTGTACTCCATATTCCGTGGCTCTATGGGTTGCCACGGATAATTATGGACGGCGAATAACCGAGGGTAGTGGAGCTAAAAGTGTCCAGCCTTTTTAACCTTCCGATGAAAATACCAAACCCAAACAATAACCTCTTGTTCCTTTTTGTTTTCTTTATCAGTGAATCTTTCTCTCGTGTGGCTGGTGGCAAGGCTGGTGCTGGTAGCAGTAGTGTCAGGCCGGGGGGACACCTTAGCACCCTGGCGGCTTGCTCTACCTTGCCATGCTCATCACACCGCCTCTACTGTCCCGTGTACACCTCTCAGAAATACATGTAATAACCACGAACAATAGTTACGTATGTTCCACTCGATAATTATAAAACCGAGGTGGACTTGATGGTGCGGCGAGGCTTGGCAGCACTGTGAGGGAGGAGTGGATGCCATTGTATGGAAATGTGCAGTCCGACTGTCATTTGTCTCGTGGGCTGGCAGGGAGGATCTGATAGTCCTGGTGGTGCTCCGCATGCTGCTTTAGGAGGTTATTGGCACCGGGAATCGCCTCAGATTCAGTTCCCGCCATCAGGGTCTTGTTAGATTTTTAAGAGTAATTGAAACCAGTTGCTAGTTTGCAACCTCTGCGAATATGTGTTATTGATGATAAAGACGCATACTAATGTAAGATAACTGCCGGGTGACGATGAATGATTATTGGGATATTACTTCTTTCATGTGATTGCTTCCATTGACAAACTTGACTTCAGGAGTCATTCATTATACAGGTACAAGTTTCCTTCATGGGGAGTCAGATGTGTAAGTAATGGTGATTATACCTCACTATTCACACGAGCACCTACAATACCTTCACACTATCCATGACGGCCTTGTCGTGAGTGTTCATACTAATACACTGAATTCCGGCTGGGTACGAGGCGTATAGCTGAGGTGTTGTAACGTTATCTTGGTTTGGCTCGTTAATTCACTTTCTTGACTTTGGTCAAATAAGGATCGCAAGTGAATCTTGACAGTCCATGTGCGTTAAATACGTACGTGTTCTTGTGCACTTACATATATTCAATAAACTTACGTGCGCGCTTATACTCACAAAAAAAACACTGAAATTCATTACTAGATGGGTACATCAACTGAAATATGGTGGCGACGTACGAGAGAATCCACTCTGGACAAGGACACAATGTTTGATATAATGGGTCGTAAATGGGAGGTAAAGGGTAAAAATAATAGTTGCATTGTGAGTTAATAATTAAAAGGAAAGAGCTAGATGTAGTGAAGACAAACTCAGGACATGGATTTTATAGAATGTGTGAATTTTTTTTTTTACTACTTGTCTCAGTCTAGTCTTAAAAAAAAAAACTCATGTGGCGCCGTGACTGAAGTAAAACTGTGGATTGTGAAAAGCCTTCCATAGCAATCACAATACCTTGTTAAGGTTTACCATTTTCGTTTCTTTTGTACTGTACATTGACTAAACAGAAAACATGCAAGGCTGAATGACATGGGTTCAATCCAACTGTTTTTTTACACATTTATGATAAATTTGGAAGACTTGTATTGATAAATTTGGAAGACTTGTATTGATAAATTTGGAAGACTTGTATTGACAAATTTGGAAGACTTGTATTGATAAATTTGGAAGACTTGTATTGATAAATTTGGAAGACTTGTATTGATAAATTTGGAAGACTTGTATTGATAAATTTGGAAGACTTGTATTGATAAATTTGGAAGACTTGTATTGATAAATTTGGAAGACTTGTATTGATAAATTTGGAAAACTTGTATTGATAAATTTGTAAGACTTGTAATTAGAGAGCGAGAGAGAGAGAGAGAGAGAGAGAGAGAGAGAGAGAGAGAGAGAGAGATAAAGACAAATAGGAAATTTATATATAAATAGTTTTGTCAACACTGGGGTGATGTGTGTAGGGGTGCAGCGTAGACGAGAACGTGGGTGCATCATGAGGTTCCCTCGACTAATGAATGTACATAAGCCTGTGTGTCGGGATGAATGTATGTATATGTGACCGCAGCCACTATCATCATCATCAGTATCTGCTTGATATTCTCTCTCTTTCCTGATCTCTCTATTATAATATTCGCCAGTCTTCTCGCAATCGTCTCCGTCATATTATCATATTCATTATATCTAGTAACATGATCATTTCCATCCATATGGTCATCATCATTATCGTCATCATGATCATGACCGACATGGTAATGCGGGTTGACAATGTTGCAGCTGGTACACTGGAAAACTGGTTCACAGTTGCTGTTGGTTGTGTTACGTAGCAATTGAATAGTGACATAGACAAGTAGCTGTATATGAGAAAAAAAACAACACTTCTCTTTAGCTTTTCATAGTATAAGTTAGTTTTTTACTCCATATTTCTATATTAAATCGCTCTATTTGACCCATAAACCACAATCTACATCTCTCACAACCCCATTTTTTTTTAATTATTTCTGCGCCTCACGACCTGTATAATTTGTATACTAAACACAACGATGGGAATGGTGCAGTTAATTCATTTCTACACATTGAAAAGGTCACCAAACGTAAACACAAAATATATTGGGATAATGTTACTCATATTTATAATAAATGATCCATTTGTTTGTGTGTGCTGATGTGTTAAATAATAGAGAAGGAAGGATGCTGTAACTTGGGAGACATGTTGAAAGTCATTGTTATCGTCGACGAGGCGTGGGAAGTGATATTTACCTTGTGTGTGTTGGTGAGTAGGACCAGTGTTGGTGAGTAGGACCAGTGTTGGTGAGTAGGACCAGTGTTGGTGAGTAGGACCAGTGTTGGTGAGTAGGACCAGTGTTGGTAAGACCAGAGTTGGTGAGTAAGACCAGTGTTGGTGAGTAAGACCAGTGTTGGTGAGTAGGACCAGTGTTGGTGAGTAAGACCAGTGTTGGTGAGTAAGATGAGTGAGACCAGTGTTGGTGAGTAAGACCAGTGTTGGTGAGTAAGACCAGTGTTGGTGAGTAGGACCAGTGTTGGTGAGTAAGACCAGTGTTGGTGAGTAAGATGAGTGAGACCAGTGTTGGTGAGTAAGATGAGTGAGATCAGTGTTGGTGAGTAAGATGAGTGAGACCAGTGTTGGTGAGTAAGACCAGTGTTGTTGAGTGATACCAGTGTTGTTGAGTAAGATGAGTAGGACCAGTGTTGCTAAGTAAGACCATTGTTGAGTGAGACCAGTGTTGCTGAGTGAGACCAGTGTTGCTGAGTGAGACCAGTGTTGTTGAGTGAGACCAGTGTTGCTGAGTGAGACCAGTGTTGTTGAGTGAGACCAGTGTTGCTGAGTGAGACCAGTGTTGCTGAGTAAGATGAGTAGGACCAGTGTTGCTGAGTAAGACCATTGTTGAGTGAGATCAGTGTTACTGAGTGAGACCAGTGTTGCTGAGTAGGACCAGTGTTGGTGAGTAAGACCAGTTTTGGTGAGAAAGATGAGTGAGACCAGTGTGTTGAGTGAGACCAGTGTTGTTGAGTGAGACTAGTGTTGCTGAGTAAGATGAGTAGGACCAGTGTTGCTGAGTGAGACCAGTGTTGCTGAGTGAGACCAGTGTTGCTGAGTGAGACCAGTGTTGCTGAGTGAAACCAGTGTTGCTGAGTGAGAGGGGAGAAGTGGGTGAGTGAGACCAGTGTTGCTGGTGAGAGTAGGACGATGTTGCTGAGTAAGAGAGTAGGACCAGTGTTGCTGAGTAAGAGGAGTAGGACCAGTGTTGCTGAGTAAGAGGAGTAGGACCAGTGTTGCTGAGTAAGAGGAGTAGGACCAGTGTTGCTGAGTAAGAGGAGTAGGACCAGTGTTGCTGAGTAAGAGGAGTAGGACCAGTGTTGCTGAGTAAGACCATTGTTGAGTGAGACCAGTGTTGCTGAGTGAGACCAGTGTTGCTGAGTGAGACCAGTGTTGTTGAGTGAGACCAGTGTTGTTGCGTGAGACTAGTGTTGCTGAGTAAGATGAGTAGGACCAGTGTTGCTGAGTAAGACCAGTGTTGAGTGAGACCAGTGTTGCTGAGTGAGACCAGTGTTGCTGAGTGAGACCAGTGTTGCTGAGTGAGACCAGTGTTGCTGAGTAGGACCAGTGTTGCTGAGTAAGAGGAGTAGGACCGGTGTTGCTGAGTAAGAGGTGTAGGACCGGTGTTGCTGAGTAAGAGGAGTAAGACCGGTGTTGCTGAGTAAGAGGAGTAGGACCAGTGTTGCTGAGTAAGAGAAGTAGGACCAGTGTTGCTGAGTAAGAGGAGTAGGACCAGTGTTGCTGAGTAAGATGAGTAGGTCCAGTGTTGCTGAGTAAGATGAGTAGGGCCAGTGTTGCTGAGTAAGATGAGTAGGACCGGTGTTGCTAAGTAAGAGGAGTAGTACCAGTGTTGCTGAGTAAGATGAGTAGGACCGGTGTTGCTGAGTAAGCTGAGTAGGACCAATGTTGGTGAGTAAGATGAGTAGGACCAGTGTTGCTAAGTAAGAGGAGTAGGACCAGTGTTGCTGAGTAAGATGAGTAGGACCAGTGTTGCTGAGTAAGATGAGTAGGACCAGTGTTGCTGAGTAAGATGAGTAGGACCAGTGTTGCTGAGTAAGAGGAGCAGAGCCAGATGCATCATTTACATTATCTTTTACTTTCAACATTGCTAAAGTGTCCTCAATCTGCTGGCTGAGTTAACAATTTATTAAAATAATGATGCAAAAGCTTCAATTATCATTGAAAATATAAAATTAGGTTTGTCGGGACTTAGTGGTAGCGCCCTCAGCTCACATACCGAGGATTCGTGGTTCGATCCCTGCACGGGTGGGAACGTTGGGATATTTCCATACACCTGCTGCCATGTTTACCCAGCAGTAAGTAGGTATACCTGGGTTTTATTCGACTGTTGTGAGTCGCATCGCAGAGGATGGTGGTAGTATACCTTACAGTAGATAGGGCTGGGCTTTGAAATGAGCTGAGGAAGGATAACAAATCTTAGTTTTTAAATTCAACTGTGTGAAAAAAAAAATTATGGAACCACGAATCAGTATTTCTCGTCATGCTTTTGTATTTCTGATCTACGCTGTTGTACGTTATATTAAGACACAACAAAGGGAGACCTTTATTAGTACGACGTTTTACCAACACGAAGCTTTATCAAATACCTGGTAAAGTCTCACGTAGGTGAAACGTCGCATTATTAAAGGTGTCCTTTTGCTCTATGCGAATTTTTACCACATGTCGGCTACGTCGTACTACAGCTACACGTTGTATGTTATAATGTACTGTGTACAGGATGCTGACGGTTCTTGAAGGTAACTTTCGATATACAGTATGATAGATAAGTAATCTGGATGCAATACATTGCAATATAGACTATGACATTAATTCACAAATAACCCGCAAATGGGAGAGAGAAGCTTGCGACGACGTTTCGGTCCAATTTGGACCATTTACAAAGTCACAAAAACACACAAGAATGAGGGAGCCAGTATATATAGGCGAGGGGAACCGGGACGGGACCAAGGGAGGAAGAAAAGGAAGTGATGGTAAGACTGGTAGTGTGAATTGTTCCAGTCATGGTATTGTGCCTTTTGTTCTTTTTGACATTAATTGTTCAAGATTAATAAAGAGAACTGGGGCACTTTACATTATAATCTATCCATAATTGCGTACCAAGGGGGTAGTGTTTGGATCCAGTCTGCAAAAAACAAAAACAGGAGCTTTCTTTGGCATTCCTTAATTGTCAGTCTGTAATTCAAGGTCACTGGCTGTCGTTGCTGCTGTGGCAGCAACGACAACTGTACCCTGCCTCTGCCATTAATGCTGTGGCATAGGCGGGGTACAGCTAGACATTATTTGCTCTACAAAAACTTTGTTGCAGGTAGAAACAGATGACCAAAAGCTGGAGCTTTTGGTCATCTGACCGAGGCCTTCTGGCTTACCGGTCCACCCCTTTAAAAATTATGGTTATGATGTATTCTACTGCTGGCGAGTGAATTGCTGCTGCAGATTTAGAGATTTACTATCTGGGACGTGTAGCTCAGAGCTCGTCTGCTGCTTCAATACATGGCTTATAATTTACAAGAAATTAATAGAGTTGAGATACAAGTTGAACTAGTATTTATAATTAGTTTTAATTATTTTTTTTTATCTATCAAAGGAATAAGTAGTTCTTGTTAGTAAACTCAAGATGGATTAGTTATTAAACGAGGATACCATGCGTAGAGGAGTTTTTGTGTGTTAAAAGTATTCGTGCGTAGAGGAAGGCATGGAGAAGACAGGTGTGTAGAATGTGTGTATATATATATATATATATATATATATATATATATATATATATATATATATATATATATATATATATATATATATATATATATATATATGTATATATATATATATATACATGTATATATACATGTATATATATATATTATATATATATATATATATATATATATATATATATATATATATATATATATATATATATAATGTTAATTGTAGTAGTGGTTGGATAGACAGCAATAGAGTACTACTCTGCCAATGAGTGTAAACGGAAGTTAGTAAATGTTTTACTGATGGTAGGATTGCTAATGTCTTTTCTGTCTCGAGTACTATGCAAGATTTCAGGTACGTTTTGCTACTTACATAGGTACATTGCAATGCATGCTATACATATATATTATATATTATATATATAATTATATATATATATATATATATATATATATATATATATATATATATATATATATATATATATATACGCCCCTCTGGGTTCTCTTCTATTTTCTTACTAGTTCTTGTTTATTTTCTCTTATTTCCATGGGGAAGTGGAACAGAATTCTTCCTCCGTAAGCCATGCGTGTCGTAAGAGGCGAGTAACATGCCGGGAGCAAGGGGCTAGTAACCCCTTCTCCTGTATACGTTACTAAGGTAAAACGAGAAACTTTGGCTTTTCTTTTTGGGCCACCCTGCCTCGGTGGGATGCGGCCGGTGCGTTGAAAGAAGAAAGAATATAATGAGTTAACGTTTCTTTGAAAATGCAAAGAAATCCAGTGGAAACATGACCTCAAGTGAAATGAAGTTAAGTATTAAGACACGCGTAATGATGTTTTCCTTGTATTACTTTTACAGCATTGTGGTCCAGTTGTATAGTTTTAAGTGTAATGAAAGCTGCCCAGAAACACAATTCTTGTAAGTAACGCACCGCGCGTCCTGGCTTAAAGTGAATTACTGTGAATTTGCTTCCATTGACTAATTCCCTTAATTAAGACAAAGTTTTATTATTGTTTAATTTTTTTTTAGTTTTAATTCACAATAAAGAAGTGAATATTTTGACGAGAATGATTTTTTTTATTTCTCTTCTAACTACTTTTAAAATGCATAAATTTTTGCCAGCAATAAAGAGTGTGTGGAGGAGGCAGCAGCCGAGCCACACGTCTCTTACATTACTGGGAATCCGTAGATTCTCTTACCATTCTCTTGCTCAGTTTTATGAGTGTGTCTGTGTTCATAACTCATTGTTATTGGTATACGCATCCGCCATACATGTTGTCCTCAAGACCACTCATGGTGAAGTTGTTGTTGTTGCTGGTGATCTGGTGTATTCATGTGTGTGTGTACTCATTTGTGGTTGCAGGGTCGAGTCTCTGCTCCTGACCCCAACTAGCCTAATTGTCCCTGTGATGCCTCTTCTTAAACAGAGTATTGAGCTTTTCTTCACTATTACTTCGCCCAAGTCATTTTTTTCGTTTACTGATCACCCAGAGGCCGAACAAATACTTTCTGACGTCTCTGAATTCTAGTAGCCACTTGTCTGGCCACTCTTGCAACTTGTCCGCATCCTCACATTGCCTGTGTCTTCAGTGTTCATCGTCTTGATACCGTAACGTCAAGGCAAAAGTAATAAACAGGAGTCAATCTCCTCGTGCAGTTCATTTACATATATTAAGAATAGTAACCCTTCCCCTCCACCCCCACTTAGTCTTTTCCGCCCTGAAAAGTTCACCCTTAACTTCACCTTCTGTATTCTGTTCATTAGGAACTCCTTGATGAACTACAAGGGTTCAGTGTCTACTACGTATTTCTACCTGTGCTGTTGCAATAGACTTCGCAATCCAAATTACAACGAGAGAGTTGTATGTAGGTCGAAATAATAGTGTTTCCTCAATACTGTTTTGCCACCTGAGTACTTAATAAACTCTCTAAATATGTTCAGGAAAATAAAATATCGAACATAAACACTTTACTTAAACATGGTTTATTACAGTAGGTGATATAAATATAGAAATACATTAAAAATTTAATAGTGTGTATTAGCGAACAAAACCCAGTGTTCTCCCTCGCTTCTCACATACAGTATTGTGCATTTGCAAGTTACAATTGATTGGATACTTTTAAACAATATGTGCACTGTGGAGGAACATATATGGTATACATGCAATATATAAAATCACAAGATGTAAATAACATGATACCCTAAATATCCTGTCCAAGATGGATACAATGTTGTCAAACAGCAGTCAATACTTGGAGCAACAAGAGTAAACATGGAACAGATAGCAACAGTCAAACACCCAAAGGTGGACACTAAAAATCAGTCCCAATTACAGTGCTAGGCAGTGTTATTTCCAAGTGCCAAGACCGAGTGCACAAATAGCCAACAACGTAGAATTATCCAGAGTCAGACTCTGGACAGAAAGATATCATGACAGGAATATCCTGCAACCTTCCACAACACAAGAGCCTTGAGAGATGCTACCCACAAGAACACCAGTACACTCTCTGACTCGCCACCGCAGATGTGTAAGGATATACAAAACCGTATACGAACTCTTAGAAGCGACGAGAAGGTAAGAATGAGCCAGCCACCAGCCGCACTTCCAAACTGATCCAGTGACAAGATACGAGAGCCAGGCAGCTCTCTAAATGATTTATGGAAATTTCTGGGAAATTGGCGTGAGTGAAGGATAATCACAGAATCTTCATCCACTTACATTAAAAAATAGTCAAATGCCATCATACAACAAGGAATAATCACACACACACACACACACACACACACACACACACACACAGGAGCTATGTCTCGACCCCTGCAACCACAACTAGGTGAGTACACACACACACACGTGACACAGGTGAGAAGGTCATGCCTCCTACTGGGCTGAACCAATAGGAAAAAGTGTGGAAAAGTCCAGAACACAACACCTGTTATCACATCCCTACGTACCTCAACAAAATGAAGTACGTAGATCCTACACACACACACACACACACACACACACACACACACACACACACACACACACACACACACACAGCCCAATACTAATCTCATAAACATTACTATTGTAATTCGTGCATAGAATGATAACAGCACAAATGTTATGATATTAGGTAACACATCCTGTGCACAAGATAAACCTTACAGATAATAAAATAGCACATACATAATATGTAATGTAATAAATTGCAATATTTAACCTTAACAAATGTCTGTCGTGTTTATTCTCTGTGGCCGACGCTGTCTGTTTCAACTCTGATATATTTAAAGGTTTCAACACTTATTCGTGTATGTATTTAAAAATTGTCCTAGAGTTCGAAGGTCACTTTTTAGGCATAACAGTGTCCAGTGCGTCCGTGCATCACAGGGGTCGATTCACAGCTCCTGGCCCCGTGTGCTTGTGTGCGTGCGTGCACATACGCGCTTGTACAGCGAACATTTCGTAATTTTCAACAAATAACGAATGCATACTGCGTCACATTAGGGAGCACACATGCGTTAATGCAAATTCCGTGATCCAAATCACCCAGTCAGCATTGGCAGAACATTCATTGCTTTCTCACTAACTTTGCATCGCATCATTGCAACCGATTATTAAATACATCATAAAAGCATTAACGCAAAACGAATTCGCTGTCACGCTGAGCGTCAATGATCCCCCAGGTGTTGCAGCTCCAGGTTTATACAGTTTATCGATTGTCATCTTTCAAGCCATCAGGAGAACCCCTGGCAACCATGGAGGCTGATGGAAGATGTAGTCACACCCGGCCTGAATTCCCTCTTGCTCTTAATGACACTTGGAGCACCTGTTAGCATGTACCATTGCGTATAATGAAGGTGCGGGCTATAAATTACCGCTTGTATACAGTGTGGCCGCACTAATGACCCACCAATGATATACCGATGCCACTTAATGCAGGGCCAGAGGTTATTTATCGGATTTCTTTGGTCCTGTGAGGGCTACAGTCAGGCGCTGTTTCCGACCTGTTATCTATGAGTCCAGACCGGTAACAAACATGAAAAAAGTGAACATAAATTGTTGCGGCCGCAGTGATGTTCTTCCTCGAGAATATGTGGGTGTGTACGAGTGTAAGAGGAATGTAAGGAGTGAGCACTGTCTTGTTGACGTAGACAGAGAATGACACACACACACACACACACACACACACACACACACACACACACACGATACTGTACACCGTGTAAGTCAGGCCCATATTGGAGTATGCAGCACCAGTATGGAACCCATACCTGGCCAAGCACGTCAAGAAATTAACAAGATTAATCCCGAAGCTAAGGGGTATGTCCTTTTAGGAGAGGTTAAGGGAACTTAACCTGATGACAGTGATGGACAGAAGGGACATGATAACTACGTATAAAATACTAAGAGTAATTGACAAGGTGAACAGGGCCAGAATGTTCCAGTGATGGGTTATACAACACGAAGACACAACTGCAAGTTGAAAACTCAGATGAGTGACAGGGATGTTAGGAAGTATGTCTTCAGCCTTAAAGTTTTCAGGAAGTGGAACAATCTAGAAAGTGAAGTAGTAGAGGCAAGATATATACATAACTTTAAGAAGTATGACAAGGGTCTTGGAGCCGACCAGTGAAGAGGCGGGGCCAGGAGCTGTGAATGGACCCCTGCAACCACATATAGGTGAGGACATACATACACACACACTTAGTAATTAGGGAGGCAAGCTATATATATATATATATATATATATATATATATATATATATATATATATATATATATATATATATATATATATATATCTGATCAGTTATTCCTGAAAAACCGAGCATAAATCCGTAAAGGTATGCAATACATATATTTGGTTTAAGAACAATATACTATACTGTTCCCATCACAACAGTGTCTCCCGCAGTACTGTACCTGCGACTTCCGCCATCATCACTTCAGCTGTATTACCTTCCAAGTCATCGCTGGTGGGCCACCCCCTCCTGTAACGTGCGGTAACTCTGAACCGAAAAGAACTCAAGACACTGTACTCGATCACAGGTCGTCACGCCTCAGGTGTTCATCAAGTGATGGTTGAGACGATACGACTGTCATGTGCTCGTGCAGGTCCTCTGCTTTCACAGTCCACTCACATTAGGAACTACAGATCAAGCCGATCATTGGTTGACATTAAAGCTGAGAGTTCCCTGTATCTGATACGATAGGTAACTGTGTCCTTAGACGCTTCCTACTTACCTTCTCGGTAATGAGAGACCTCAGGGACTGCCTGGCCGATATCTTGGGTCAGTCCATTCCTATCGTGCTCATCATTAGCATAAATCTCTTGCGTCTGATGATTGTTTATAGTTTTCTCTTCCTTAACCCACAATTAATTTCGTCCCAATAGATTTTCAGTAGATTTTCAGATGAATAATTGGCGTGGTGCGCGAAACCCACTCATCTAGGAGTCTCCCAAAAAAGGGCCGTATTTCGCGGCCGCCTTGTCAATAGTCACACATTCCTGAGCTAGTCCGCAATTACACCTCATTGTCAACGATCATGCCCGCTCCAGATTATACCAGAGGGAATTATATAAGCTGGACGTAAGCTGTCGATTATAGGTGTCTCGGATTAATCAAAGCTCAGGTAGTTTTTTTTCCCCCCTTTTATAATTTAGTCAGAATCTCCTCTATTAGCGTGGCATTACGGGCTAAATCAACTGGCCGGGACATGTGGCGAGGTGTGAAGGATGATAATTTTCGCTCATTACTTGTGAATAATTGCATTTTTCTCTCAATTGTAGACTATAATTGTGAGTGACATTCGCCTCACGTGACACGGCTGGGGATCCCATTATCTTGCACCAGAGATCTTAACAATAACTTGCTCCTGACGCAGGCATACTAACAGTACGATTTGCTCCACGTTAACTTAGCATGTTAATAGTATCTTCGTTCCGCTGATAACGCAGACAACAATCTTTGCCTGCTGCTAACTAAGCATGTTAGCATTCACTTGTTTCTGCCGTCAGCATACAAACAATAATCATTGCTTGTGCTGTCAACTTAGCATGTTAACGCTAAGTTAAGCTTGTGCAGTAAACTCTGTGTTTACTGTTGAGTCAGTGGGTGATACATCTGGACGTTGTGTTATTTCTGACAGTGTACGCTCTATACCGATAATGTGTCTCACTTTAAACTGCTTTCTGGATTTATTCAGCACAGTTATTATGATCTATCCAGTTGGAAGAAAGGTACGGTATTGTGCGTGTGTGTGTGTGTGTGCGCGCGCTTTTGTTTCGTGAGTCGTGTGTGTGTGTGTGTCTGTATGTCTTTACCTATTTGAAGTTGCAGGGGTCGTATCTCAGCTCGTGGTCATGCCTCTCCGCTGGCCTCTACTTGTGTTTTCCTTCTAGCAGCGTAAGCAATATCATACCTCTTCTTAAAACTATGTATAAATCCTGCATGCCCGCGCGTGTGTGTATGTGTGAGATTGCGTGCTGAGATTGGTGGCTGAGTTAAGGGGAATAAGCTGCGAAGGAAGAATGTGAGAATTAAGTCTTATGCCACTGGAGCAACGAACGACAAGTAGACATGTGATCATGACATACAAAATATTACAGCCCATAGACAGGGCAGACAAGGATAGGTTATTTACTAGGAATGAAACAAGAACAAGAGAACATGACTGAAAGTTACGTACCCGAAAAAGTTCCACAGATATCAGAAATATTTCATCGTAAAATTGATAAAGTGACATGAATCGATCAATGTTACAATAGTATCAAACTCTTACACATGTTCAAGAGAGAAATGACTGGTTAGTTGTATATTAAGTGACGTTACCCAAGAGCTAGAGCTCTCCACCACATACAAAAGAGGCTAATTACAATTCAAGATGAAAAATAGAAATAACATGCTAACACTTGCCTAAGTTGAGGTTCACTGTGAACAACATACATACCAACGGTCCTACCCACTCTAAAATCATAGGCACGAAATACACATCTGAGTCAAACAATTATACAAAAAAAAAGAGAGTCGTCTTTCATCTCCAGTGGGAGAGGTAAAGAATATTGTGTATTGGAAACTGCGTTGTTGCAACACATACAAATAATATCTCCAGCTTTGTGGGATTTTCACTTTGATGGTTTTTGCCTCTTCGTTTTTCTGAGCTAACACATGTCACTATACTTGATTAGTGTTTTGTGTGTTGCCGTGGAACAGCTGGTGTAATACGACGAATAAAAAAGACTAGGCTCCTAGATGACGGTTTCTTTGTGGCTGCTGCGAAGTCCACCTTCCTGCTGACGAAGTGGAGGCACAGTCATGGTCGCTACATTGTTTACCTGTGGATGGCTGGTCATCTCAGCGGGACACAGCCTCGGTGATTCACAATATTCATCTCGTTTAATAGTTTCTGGTTAACCTGAGTATATCTGAAGCAGCGCTGTGAGCTACTCCTTAATCGTGAGTTTAACGTTTAGCTGCAGTAACGTTTTAAGTTACGCCTTAATAGAAAGATAAGTTTAAAGTAGGAGTTTGTACGTTGAGTAACTCTGAGTGATTTCTTGATCCTGAGTTGTCTCAACTGTGGCTCGCTATCTGAGCAAAAGTAAAATAAAAAATCTAATTTTTTTTTATATTTCTATTTTTCCATCTTTCACTTTAAACCGAAAATAATTATATTTTTTTTCCTATATAAATTCACTTATATACATTTCTGGACACATATTAAAGAAACCATTACGTCAGGTGTAGCTTCTTCAATCCTAATACAAAGTAAGCCATAAAAACTGGTTTTTAGCGGTCTGAGGCAAGCGGTACGGCGGGGCAGGTTGCAGAAATGGGTATCACGTGACGGCCGATCCTAACATGGGCGACATTCTGTTAGCCAATAGTTTGGAAAAACACGGACGCTCCGCCACACCCTGTCGACGCGTCGCCTGTCCCTGACCGCTATATAAACCCGCTTTTTGATCTTCTTCTGTATTAGGACTGAAGGAATTACTCCTGGCGAGGCGTTTCCTTTAATAAATGTCGTGAGGTGTCTTAATCCACGTTTTCTCGGTATCACCATACCATAAACCTTATTTTTCCTCTCTGGATGATTATCAGATATGTGTGAAAATGTTCTTGGTATATGTTTACATTAAATTGCTTTCTGAGCTTCTGCTGTATTAAGCGAAACTTCACTGAGAGAATGAAGTGTGTGTGTGCCGGCAATGAATTTAGGTAAATAAACACATTTACAAACGTTTCGCTCACCGGGAAAGCCTGGCGAGCAAAAAGTGGCCTGATAAAAAAAATCGAAACATTTGCAATGTTCGGATTTTTTGGATTTTTTTTGTTTCCTTGATGTCTGAAGCGAGTTTGGCCCAGAGAAAATTGTGTTTACTTGGTTAGAAGGAGCGCCTCGCAACCTTGCTAATCTGGGTACATGAAATACCTAACTGACTTATGAATGTATGTATAAAGTGTCTAGGAATCGGTGTGAGTGTTAAGCGGATCAAAGGAACTTTCCTGCCTTTAGCCAAAAGCAATATCTTGAGAGTCCTGCCACGCATATATTTAATACATGTATAATGCTCACGATCACCTCTATAACATTAATGCTTTCATGTGTAGCTTTAATTCAAGCCTATGTAACCTAAATGCATTCCACTATATCATGTCTCGTCTAAATGCGGGGCTCTATATCTAATAAAGTCTCAGTTATCTAAATGTATTCCCCTATATCCTAATTTATTATTTTCCTCTGTAACAGTAAGAGCTACAGCTATTGTCCTATAACATTAATTCTTGACTCAACGAACTAATCACTTTTATTGTCTCAGTAACTTAATACGTCCCTTTATAAATTTTGGTTCACTTCTGATTTTTTCCTATATGCAATTATTACATGTCGCTATAATAACGTATGACGCTGTAATTATACTGTAAGCCACTTGTGAATATAAAATGTCCTAAAGCCTTAATACGTGCGTCTGTAACCTTAACAACTGTATCTGTGTAGCAAATACGTGCATCTGTAGCTTTAACGAGTGCCTCTAGAACCTGAGAAGCTTTGCGAGAGCCTCGTTAATGAAGGCACTAACGAGACGGGAGCGAGCATGTCGTTATCCCCGCATGTGTGCGTTGATGCCTCTCATTAAGTCTTCATTCTGATCTATGACACTTAATGACCATTCCTGGGTAGTTTGCTGGATCTCGGTGCGCCATTGACTCAATAACAACCCTCGTAAGAGGACGAGAAAAAGCTGTTGAATATACCTGGTAAAGAATGAGTTCTTATCGTCTCGTCCAGAGTAAATGATAGACGTGGCCATGGACGGTGGTTGGGTACAGTACTGTTTAACAGATGCCTCTGTTGCTGCTCTTTCTGACAGACGCTGCTTTTGGTAGTACTTAACAGACGCCACTTTTGTTGACACATCCAACCTTTTGTACTCCTGACAGACGTCACTCTTGATACTCTTTGTAACAAACGTCACTTCTGATACTTTTTGCAACAGACATAGTTGTTGCAAAGACGTCGCTGTTGCTACTCTTTGCAACAGACGTCACTGCCGATGCTCTTTGTAACACACGTCACGGCCGATGCTCTTTGGAACACACGTCACTGCTGATGTTCTTTGGAACACACGTCACTGCTGATGTTCTTTGGAACACACGTCACTGCTGATGCCCTTTGCAACACACGTCACTGCTGATGCTCTTTGGAACACACGTCACTGCCGATGCTCTTTGGAACACACGTCACTGCCGATGCTCTTTGGAACACACGTCACTGCCGATGCTCTTTGGAACACACGTCACTGCCGATGCTCTTTGGAACACACGTCACTGCCGATGCTCTTTGGAACACACGTCACTGCCGATGCTCTTTGGAACACACGTCACTGCTGATGCTCTTTGGAACACACGTCACTGCTGATGCTCTTTGCAACACACGTCACTGTTCATGCTCTTCGACAAAAACGCCGCCGTTGGTACACTGAAAAGACGCCACAGTTTGAGGTTTCAGTTCTGAATAGATCGCTTATATTTTAGCATTTGTCCCTCACCGTGTACAGCATACCAAGGTATAACGGATGAAGATTACTTCTAGAGGTTTACCTCTCCAGGGTTAAAAATCTTTGAGTGCAATAATGAGGCTGTTTTGGTAGTCTCCTTTTCGAGTTGAAGAGTGAGAGCCAAATATTGTCTTTTTTTTGTGATGTAATTGGCAGCTTGAGAGTGGGTTTCACGAGGCGATCATTACCTCAGGGATAAGTGGCAGGGCTCTGCTCACTTCCGGGAAGATTCAACAGCAGAAAACCTGGCTGTAACACTGCTGTAACCCGCCGGGTAGGGAAAACAACAGCAGAAGACTTTGTTGTGTCTCCGCCGTGACCCGCAGTGAAGCAAGAGCAGTAAGCCCCTAACCCAGCGGGAAGGGTGAGTAACAGCAGCAACAGCAACAACAGCAGCAGCTGCAAAAGTAGCAGCAGCAGCAACAACAACAACATTAACAGCATCAGCAACAACAGCAGCAGTAGCAACAGCAACAACAACAGCAGCATTATTAAGTTCTTGCACAGGATGTGACACATCACAGACAACTGTTCACAGAACAGCACTTAACAGTTGGTTTCTAGGTGGGTTGTCTGTTTCGCACTACAATCACCATGAAGCTGTGTCAGCGAGAGACGAACAGCACTCACTTAGAGGGAGAGTCGGCAAGGTGTTTAATCAGAGGTCAATTGATCATCTTGCAGAGAACAGCTGGTGGATGGACGTGGGATGCGTTCGCGGTGGTTGAATGGGAGGATTAGCTAAGTAAGACCCATGTGCAACAGTTTGGTATATTTGTTATCGAGACGTTTCGCCTTCACAGCAGGCTTCTGCGTTTGAAATATTGAGGCGATTTACATACCGGAGACAGCAGAAGTAATCTTACTCATCGACGTTTAGGTACTGTCTACAATTATTATAAGCGAAGGTAATTGAGAAGTAAGACAATACTCGAGACTCCGGACCTTAAAGAGGTCCATATCATCTGAGAGAATCATCTGAGGGAAGAAAAAAATGAGGAAAGCTGGGGTTAAGGTCCATCATATTTGAGAGAACCAGAAGTTAATATGAAGGTATGATGGAAGACAACGTCATGAAGATTGCATGCTACCGTACCAGAAAAGGACAACGTTGTGAAAACAGAACGTTACTGTACCAGAAGAGGACAACATTGTAATGACTGCATGCTACTGTATCAGAATAGGACAGCGTCGTGAAGACTGTATGCCACTGTAGTAGAAGAGGACAACATTGTGAAGACTCCTTGCTACTGTAGTAGTAGAGGACAACGTCGTGAAGACTGCATACTATAATAATAGAGGACAACTACATGCTACTGTAGCAGCATGCAGTCCTCACTAAAACTGGTGCTATTTTAACGCTATATACATTCAGTCTGGTTAATCAAAACAATAATGTGGCCAAGTCGAATAACAAATTGATAAAAAAAAATAGATGAAAATAGCAATAAACGTTGTTGTAAAGAAAGGCAAGAGAAGAAACAGATCCCCGGGTACGTCAAATTATAAACAAGCGAGACTTATGGTGCTGACGCATGAATTTGGTGGGAATGTAAAGGAAGAAACTCAATTTAAAAGGTAAATCTAATGTAGTTGGGTGGTAAATGTCGGATGATAACAGCTTCTCGGGAGCCATGTGAAATCAGATTTGAAAAGATAATATTGTGAAGTGGTTTTTCAGAGCGCAGTACAAACGAAGGGAAGAAGGTGGTCTTACAGGTAATGGACGGAGAAACAAGAGAGCAACTGGTCGGAGAAATGCAAGATCAGGAATGGAAGATGAGTAGATTTTAAGTGTTTTTTTGATAGCTAGATTGTTAAATTAAATTTCTTGGAGAGAGAGCGAGAGGGAAGAAAGGAAGGAAGGAAGGAAAGGAGGGAGGGAGGGAAGGAATGAAGGGAAAGGAAGGGGCCGGTGATGTATGTAAATCGAGCAAGAGGGAAATGATAAATAACAGAAAAAATATATATATAAATATTTGATGTTTGTAAACAGCCTATTCAGAGGCTGTTTCAAACTGCGCGGCACTACGGTGATGCCATCTATAGGCCTATCAAGGTCGGGCTGGTCAGCCATGTTTAGCTCTCCTCTGGCCTACCTACCCTAAACAGAGTTCTACCTTGCTGGCTCCGGTTCCCTCACGCTCTGCCCCGTGTATACCTACACCTTCCCATTAATAAACTGAGTCTAGTCATCAGCCGTATCCAGCACCTGGCTACCATTCTACTGCCCAGACGTAAGCAGCCAGAAAATAGAGTTAACATGTTTAAGTTATCCAAAGTGGTTGGCAAGGTAGAGAGAGAGAGAGAGAGAGAGAGAGAGAGAGAGAGAGAGAGAGAGAGAGAGAGAGAGAGAGAGAGCCTCCAGGAACAAGGTTGTAACATATCTCGGAAGATCCTCTGGATAATGAGCGTGGAAGTGCATGTATCACAACACTAGGAGCACAGCGCAAGAAGAAAACAGACTCTAAGGAACTGGTTTGCTCTCTGTTTACAAGACGTACATTTCAGCTGGTGATTCTGAGAATGAAACAGACCACAGGTAACTAAATCCAGGGTTGCTTTTTTTTCCCTTGTGCAATGCGCTGAGAAAAAATATGCACTCAGAAAAATATTACTCTTATCTGGGTATGGAAACGTAGGTCAGTTGATATTGCCTTTGTCAGGGAAAAAATCTATGACACGGGCCTTTGCCATACATTAACCCGGACAGAAATGCTATTGGCCTCTGGCCGGGGAGTGTACAAACCAACTGACGGTATACACTTCTGTAGACAGTGGTGTCTTATTAATGACAAGAATTACTCACTTGCAATTCAGTCGCTTAAAGAAATATTGGAAGGTTTCTTATTAACCATGGTACACAATGTAGTCCGAGCCTAAGATCTCGTATAAACTAGACACTTTTACGACACAAAATATAGTTCATGGTGTAAGGTGTGAAAAAGATTTCTCTATCAGAATGAAGATCGTGTTCTTTGCAAAAGAAACTTTAACAAAGCATTATCATGACTATTGCCCAACTAGAAAGTTAAACCAACTTTTGTATTATTTCTAAACATCGTTTAGGTCTTCGTTCATTAATTGGATTCTGCCCAGATTGTAGGACTGCGTTATATACAGGGACAAGATTGCACACCTGAAGTTCTGGAAAGACGCCCTGCTAGTCATCAAGGAAAGTGACTAAATACAACTCACCTGCCTGGAAGTTTCTCTGTTCTGGAAACACAATACAGTACAACCCACGTTGATGTTATTCTAGTGATTTATAGACCTACTCATGCTTCTGACTGCATTCCTACATTATTCAGATTTATTAATTAACTCATAATGCTATTTCTAATGTTTGACACAGACCAAGGCTATATTCATCTTCTTGCTTCTAGTCGCTTTCTTTGGTTAATTTATCAGTTTTTTCATGAAAGAGTAATTCAGTGTGTGATGGCATCTATAAATGTTCATTAATTCCTTTCTCTCTGTTTTTAGTAACTATATTTGGCTTCTCCAATGACTATTTTAAGGCATTATGTGAGTCAGGCGCATATATTGATGACACAGGATCAGTAATGATCAAGGGGTCATTTTTATTGTTATAAGTTAACTTTAGTGCCATCTGGGCATCTGCATTACAAACAATTATGTTTGTAATGCAGATTCACAGTTGTTAATTGTTACATAATGATTATATTGATGAGTGACGTTAAAGGTGACAGGACTATTCCCACAGGTACTGCTGAACCCAAGTATACTTCTATTTGTCTGGAATATTAAGTTCATATGAAACCAAAGGAAAAGTAAATGCTGTATTTCAAAGCAGGGTTCTCTCCCTCTCACTCCGCCTTCTGCCCCAACCCTTATGTTTTCCTTCCATTGCCTTTCTCACCACTCTAATCCAACTCCCCTCTTCCTCCTAATTTTATTCCTCCTCTTCCTCCTCTTCCTGAGTTTGTGGTTGGTGATTATAGGTCCCGACTGAGGTCAGGAAGCTATAAATACTCAACAAGAACAAACGAATCTAACGTCTCTTCACTCCACTAGTACTGTCTCTGGACACAACCAGTGCAAAGGTCCGCTACTTTTTCTCCCTCCACGCCTTCCTTCCGCCATGCCTTCCTCCCTCCACGTCCTCTTCCCTACACGGCCCTCCACGCCCACCTCTCTTCTTCCACGCCACACCTTCCTCCACAGTGGCCACAGCCACTGAAATCTAGCGCCTTTCTTACTTTCATGCCTAAAAATTTTTCCACATTTTTTTCCTTTTCTCTTTTATTTAAATTTCTTCTTAGTCTCCCTAACTTCTTCGTTTTAATTTTTATTAATTTTATCATTTTTTACATCTCTTCGAATTTATTAGTTTCACATTAGAGTTTGTTTCAACTCTCTCAACTTTAGTTTTTATTGTTCTTCTCTACAGAAGAAAACCTTCTTAAGGTTATTCATCTAAGGATGACCCAACAAACACGAATAAAATGATTAATTTCCAGCGAGATGTTTCTCCCTTGTTTACAATCCATAACTTGCCGACTAACTCCTGGGTACCTGCTTACTGCTGGGTTAAGTAACATGAGCAGTAAGCGTAAAGAAGACTCATCCATTACCCACCAGGAAATCGAAACCAAGTGCCTTCGCTTGCGAAGCGAGTGCGCTGTCCCTGTATTACTGGTCACCGCAAGTCACTAAAAACAACTTTCCGGTGTACCTTATTTTTCTCAGCAATTGTCTTTTATTTAATTGTATCCGTTTCACCCATTTTCTTCTTCGTATACGTGATTCATCTCTTCACAAAGAAGAGGCCTAAGTACTTCACTCCCATAATGGAACTGAGTGACGCTCATCTTGGTGGCGTGAGGAAGGATACGTGATAGCGTCTTGTATCTCGATTTACACTTAACTTTCAGAGTGGAAAATACCTTGCAATTGCTGTTTCTCAGACAGAATTTTTTTTTTCTACAGAAGTTGCAGGAGCTGTATACCGACTGTCTCGATGAAATGAGCTCTTGCAATAGCGACAGTGACTCAAACCGGCTCTTAAGTTGGTTTAAATGTCAAGTTAAACGGGTCTATTTTTTATATAATCTGAGAACGTTTATTGCTAATATTGCTAAGGATATAATATTTCCAGCTTGTCTGTAACTTAGGGTGTTGTGTAACCCTCTCAAGTGTTGCACGTCTCAGTGATGGTGCCTGGTCAACACTTGGAAAACTATGTAGTAACCTTCGTATAGGGTTTCCGTTCCCTCTTACAGTCTCTTGTGACTTTTAAATCAGTTTTCAGACAATTTTACCTCTGTTTGTGTGTGGGAGGTATGAGCAGGGTACTTGCCTTTTTTGGTTGCAGGGGTCGAATCTCAGCTCCTGTCTCTGCCGCTTGTCGAATTTACTCCCTCCTAGCCTCGTGGTCCCTGTCATACTTATTCTTAAAACTATGTATCGAGCCTGCCGCTTTTACTTTGTTTACGTCATTCCTCTCTTGACTACCTGGAAACTGAAGGAATACTTCCTTACATACCTGCAACTCACCTGTGTCTTGAATTTCCAACTGAGTCCTCGTGTTCCCGTTTCTCGCTTCTCGAGATCCATCCCTGTGCACCCTACCAAGTTCTCATAAGTATTTTGTATGTTGTTATCATGTCTCCCTTGGTTCTTCTGTCCTCTAACGTCACTAGCCTCTCCTTTTGCATATCTTAGTAGTACGTAATCCAGTTTCTTGACATGCTTTTCTCAGGATGTCATGTTAGTGCTGCATGCCCCAAGATAGGCCTAATATTTGTCGTATAAAAGACCGTAAATAACTCTTGGTTGGATTCTTGAAAGTTACACTTGTATATAAACTAGATAATCTCTGCTTTCTTTACAGAGGTTATTCAATTTGTGTGCCTCTGGTGATATGCTCGGTACTATGCTGAACCCCTAGTCTTTCTCCTTGTGGGAAGTTTGCAGCCTCATCCTGTCTTCTTGACCCTTTTACAGTTTTCATAATCTTGTATTTTCTGAGGTTGAACTCTAGCAGCCACTTGTCTGACCATTCTTCCAGTTTGTCTAGGTTCATTAATAGACTTTACTTCTCATCTTTTACATCATATGACTCTATCTTTTTTTCACATGTCTTTCACATATTCCAGAAACAATATGGGTCCTAATACTGATTCATGCAGAACTCCATTTGTTACGCTTTCATATTCTGACATTTTCCGGGCACTTTGTCTTTTTCCCATAAGGTACTCTTAGATAGCTTGATCAACTGTAGTACATTACCTGTTAATCCTACTTGCTCCTCCAGGTTTTATCCCAGTCATTTGTGAGGTACCGTATCAAATGACTTCTTTCAGTCAAAGAATATGCAGTCCACCCATCCCTCCCTCTCTCTTGCCTCACTTCTGTTGCTTTGTGAAATTTGGCCGATTTGTGAGACAAGATTTATCATCTCTAAACCCGTGTTTATTGTTGAAGCCACATCTATTCAAGTGCTTCACCATTCTCCTTCTGAATATCGTCTCCATTGCCTTAAATATTGGTATGCCAGTGATACTCATCTGTAGTTTAACGCTTCCTGTCTGTCTTCCTTCTTAAATACTGCGGCTACATTCTCTCTCTTCAACATCTTTGGTAATTGTCCCGTATCCATTGACTTGTAGATTTTAATTAATGGTTCAGACAGCGCTTCTGCTTCCTCCCACAGAACCAGTGATGACAAGCCACGGAACGGGTGGGGTTTGAACCCATGACTCACTCACCATGGGTTCAAACCCACCCGTTTCGTGGTTCGTCTGAAATCGTGTTATTACAGTTTTGTTAGGCAATGGTGACACTTTGTCAGGTTTCATCTTTTCATGTATCCATTAAATTTTACCTCACCTTGTGTGTATCGTGTCCAGAACCCGTTGTTGGGTTTTTTCCTCTCTATGACTCTGGTGTTGTCCGTTTCCAAAGAGGAAAGGGCTCCTCACAGACTTGTCACTCGTGAGTTTTCCTCTTCTCATATGGAGTCCTCATCCCGTCCTTAGATTCCTAAACTAGTCAGTCCTTTAGAAAGAACTTTGAACATAATTTTAATTCAGAACGTAATTTGCTTGTTGTTGTTGTTGCTGCTGCGGACATAAGCAACATTCTTATAGCAGTATAACTGTACGGTTAGTTTTTTACGTAACTTTTTTTATTATATTTTCTCTAAAAAATATTGTTTATGTTTAGTTTGGTTAGATTATCATTAATTCGTGATAAACATTTTTAGAGAATAATTATAGACGATGGAACATCAGAGAATTAGTTGAATATCGCATATATAATGATATGAGTACGAAGTTCTTGTATGTCTGTTGAAATTTCTGCTCATAATGAGTAACTTAGAAAACTAAGGACCTGAATAAATTGAGGAAGGGAACCTGCGGCCTTCTAGGGTATTAAGTGCGGCTTTCTGAATGAATTTTTTTTTCTTGAAGTTTTTATATAATTAACTTTTTTACAATATAACCGACATTTTTTGCAGTTTATCTAATCATAATTTCTTGACAGCGGCCTTATTAGATTATAGCTAACTTTAATGTGGCCATCAAACATAAAAGGGTTCCCCACCCCTGGACCTGATGGACTCTCCTGTGTGTGTGTGTATGTGTGTGTGTGTATGTGTGTGTGTGTGTGCGTGCGTGCGTGCGTGCGTGTGTGTGTAGCGGATTGGGGGTGAGGGAGGACGGGGGAAGAAGGGTGGGAGACAAATCTTTTTTTATCTTTACTTTCTATTTTATTTTTTAGATTATTTAAACTTCATTTCTTTCCTTTTTGCGGTGCCCTTGCTCTTGTTTTTGCTCATCAAATTTCACCTCTGAGTTCTACTTTTCTTCTGTTATCGCATCTACGTAACTTATTCTCTTTCTTACCTGTTTTACTCTTACCTGACAGCTTTACACGTCATATCTTCTACCCGTCACCTCTTTCTTGCTTCATTTTTTTCCCTCTCCTTTCTCTTTTTATTTGTCATTTCTCACCTTTTATGTAACTCAGTTTTTTGTGTACTTTATAAGATAACTCTGCAACATTTGCATCCGTTCTTGAGTGAGACGTCACTAGACGGTCAGTGAGATACGCCAGTTACTGTATAAAAAGTAGCCTGTGTGTTCTATACCTCCATCTCATTATGTCATTCTATCTTCCCTCTTTGAACTTTATGCTTTCATCACCCACATGTTTCATATAACTTATTTCCTTTTAGCAGGAAAAAATGCATAAACAGGCGCAAAGAACAAAAGAATTTTACGATATAAATGAAAAGTGTTACATTTGGGATTTAACTGTTTATTCACTTTGCAGGAGACCTGATCAAGCAATGGTGTTTTTATTTACTGGTACTGATTAATATCAGTATTGCAATGACGTGTGAGGTCAAAAAAAAAAGAGTAACACTAGTCAGTGTGGCAACAATGATTGTAAACATTACAGTGACTTGTTTGCTAATTGTTTGGTCTCCTTGTGGTATATTTTTTAAAATTAATGTATAGGAAGACTGCTAAAGAAAGAAATAGTTGCATATCCTGCTAGTTAGTATGAAGCTTTTAATTAATTTCCATCAATTGCGTATTATTCCTTGAGAATCCAGAGCTGTGTTAGATGTGAGCCATTTGTGGTGTTTGTGTACTCGGGATTACAAGTGAGTGGTTAAAAGTATGAGGAAATATTTTTAATGAAACATTCTTATTTCCAGAGTACTGGCTATAAATATGGCTTGTATAAACCGAGATTCAAAACCTTTTTGAAACCAGCCTTCCAGCTTTAGCTTGGGAATACGTGCCCGGCGCGATCTATTTACAATATTGCTCAGTGGGATAAGGGTTGTACTTGTTGAAGCTACTAAGCAGTTTTCACATCTTTTTATATGACCTTGTCTGTGGATATCATATTTCATCTTTTCCATCTATCAACCAAAGTGGGCGTCTTCAGTGCCATGCCAGGAGGGGGAGGATGGAGGGAGACAACTCCCGCAGGATCCTTCAGTTAGCTTACTTATTACCCAAAATCTTACTCTAGCTGGCAGTGTGTAGTCCTTCACCTCCCGACAGAGATCTTGCTGTCACTTCAACTCCACATGATTACACACATCAGTATCAGTATATTCTATATCAAAGAGATTATATTATTAAATATAATTAAAAAAAATGTAATAGGAAGACAGTTATTTATCACATTAACATTGCAAATAATAGTGAAGGCAGAATTACCGTTAATTATTTCACCTAGATACTGCGACAAAGTTACTGGGAATAACATAATACTAATGGGGTTTATTACAATGAATAATGTCACCAATGTGAGAAATTTGTAATACAGATTTATGCAAGCAAAATGTACACTTACAATAAGATAGTCCACTACTGTTCATTTAACAACCTTCAAT
>WNWK01000156.1:505000-535000 GCA_009830355.1 Cherax destructor
CGCCTTCCCTCCACTACAGATTTATACACTCTTTAAGTCATTCCATTTTGTTCCACCTCTCTACATGTCCAAACCATCTCAATAACCCCTCCTCAGCCCTCTGGATAATAGTTTTGGTAATCCCACACCTCCTAATCTCCAAACTACGGATTCTCTGCATTATATTCACACCACACATTGACCTCAGACATGACATCTCCACTGCCTCCAGCCTTCTTCTTGTTGCAACATTCACAACCCATGTCTCACACCCATACAAGAGTGTTGTATAACTATACTCTCATACTTTCCCCTCTTTGCTTTCATGGATAAAGTTCTCTGTCTCCACAAGCTCCTCAGTGCACCACTCACCTTTTTTTCCCTCGTTAATTTTATGAGTCACCTCATCCTTTATAGACCTTTCTGCTGACACATCCACTCCCAAATATCTGAACACATTCACCTCCTCCATACTCTCTCCCTCCAATCTGATATCCAATCTTCCGTTATCTATTTTTTTTGTTATCCTCATCACCTTACTCTTTCCTATATTCACTTTTAATTTCCTTCTTTTACATACCCTACCAAACTCATCCACCAACCTCTGCAACTTCTCTTCAGAATCCCCCAAAAGCACAGTGTCATCAGCAAAGAGCAACTGTGACAACTCCCACTTTGTCTTGCCAGAAGTGTACTGCCATCAGAGTTCAGATTACTTTCCGACTGCCACATTTCCGTTCTTCCCTCTGAGTGCAGACACTGCCGTTCTCACCTCCAGGATTCAAGGCCGGCTAACCGGTTTCCCTGAATCTCTTTGTAAATGTTACCTTGTTCACACTCCAAAAACATCATACATGGCTACTTTACCGAGTATGTTGTTATTTTTAAGTTTAAAGTAATCGTTCATGACATAAAAGTAGGTTATGACGATATCTCTCTCATTGGGTTTACTACAGCGACAGATTAATAGCAAAAAAGAGTTCATTTTACCATGAAGAGGCGTAAATACTTATAGTTAACTCGAAAAGGTCATTACAACTCTTATTCTTAGAGGTGATAAAAACAGATGCAGTGGGTCTCGTGTTTCAGAGGCACTGGTCTATACAGTAATATTTGCTAACTAACTATCACACAAGATATTTCTTTCCTGGCAGTTGCTTTCGCAATTTAAGCGAGTGAATATTGGTGATATGCTTCTTGGGGTCTACCTTGTTATCTTTATAGAATTTAGTATATATCAAATTTTGTCTATTTAAATCTGTGATTGTTTGGGTTCAAACAACTAGCAATTCGTAGTTCGTTTTCGAACTAATTACTGTTGATATGGATACCATGATTGAACAGGTAATGATACGTGTGAAGTGATACGATTGAGTTGATATTACCAATCTCATACCAACTGTTTGATCCTGAATGTACGAATCTTCTGGCAGTATCTTTGATCACAGGATGGGTAATCCTGCCAAGTAATCTCGTCCCTCTTGGCATAATAACAAAAATATAAATGAATAGCTGTTTTAAAGCGTAAATGGAAGCGAAAAGTTAATGAAAATTTCCTATTTTGTTTTAAGGTCTTTCAAATAAAACAATAGGTTTCTAAATACATATTTTAGTGGTTATTATTTCAATCTTTTCGACATATTAAACAGGAATAAAAACTATATAGTATTGAAAAGAAAATACTGGCGAATCAGGATACAGGATTAAATTGTCTTAAAAGTTTTAAGAGTTAACCAACGCAGTCTCAGATTTTTGTTTGATAAAAAAAAAAAAAAAAGAAAAAAAAAAAGAATTTGTTGAGTTCAGGGCAAGTTAAATGAAGGAAACGTCACTGTATTATTAGTATAAGCAAATACGTAGGAAGAAAAGTGCAATTTTTCGCTCAGACATGATTATAATAAAGTATAAAAGCAAAACCTGAGAAGCATGAGAGAGAGAGAGAGAGAGAGAGAGAGAGAGGAGGGAGGGGGGAAGAGAAAGGGAGAGAAGGAGGGTAGGGAGGTAGAGGTGACAAATGTAGTGGAGTAAGCGAGACCCGCCAACCGGGTCCTTAACCTTCAATAGGTGGGTAACTCGACCGGGAAGGCGGGGGTCATAAACCAGGTCATTCACATCCCATTCCTTGATCCCTAAAGTCCCTGGCCACGAAATTTATTTCTGGACACTTTTCTGGTTCCCAGTCAAACTTTGCTTTTTTTTTTTTCTTTTGTAAGGAAAGTCAACACGCTCAACAGGTCGGCCGAAACACAGGTACGTATTTTCCTCTTCGCATTTTCTTTCTAATCTGTCCCTTTTGTTTGTTAAAGTAAGGAAAATATTTACAATAGATTAACCCTATTAAAGGAAACTCTACCCTGTACCATGTGAGGTATGATAAAATTAGACACATGTGCGACACTTTGGGTATCTATATTGTGGAAACGTTTCGCCCCACAGTGGCTTCATCAGTCCAACCATTCTTCTCTATGTTGGACTGAGGAAGCCACTGTGGGGCGAAACGTTTCCTCAATAAAGATACCCAAGTGATACACTTGTGTCTAATTTATCAACTTGTCGGATCTCTGAACCATTTATAACTACACGTGAGGTATATTACATGAATGTGAAGATGTTGGACATATAAGCATAGGTTATTCAGGAGTCATAATAATGACTGGGAAGAAAGATATGAAACTTATGGAGTATTTCGAATTTTATAGAGAAAGGAAGAGTTTCTTTTATGCTCCTGAGGATTTATTTGACAAGGGAGAAAAGTTTTAACACTAGAAAGTCAAACTCTTTTTCTAAAGAAGTGATACATTAGGTGGCTGAGTCGTGAGTTCTCAGTGTTTTATGAAACAAAGCACTAGGTGGGTTTGAGGGGAGGGTGGGTGTGAGGGAGGGTGGGTGTGAGGGAGGGTGGGAGTGACGGAGGGTGGGAGTGACGGAGGGTGGGTTTGAGGGATAGTGGGTGTGAGGGATGGTGAGTGTGCCGTAGATCAGAGGGAAAGATTGTAAGGCATGAAGAGGTTAATAACATTATTAAGAGCTTCACAGCAGCCGGATGCCCAGCAATAAGGAAGCCACCCCAACTATGCAGATCGGATGGTATCACCATTCGACCTGGACAGACGGCAAGCAGGTGGTGTGGGACTACACATGTGCATCTACATCAGGGAGGAAGGATGGGCAGCTGCCAGCTTCAAGGAGTCCCAGAAGCCTAGAAAATATGGTGAACTTGTCCATCATTATGTTTTTTCCCATAGGCTTGGAGACCTTTGGCCCATGGGGAAAGAGTGCATTAAAGCTCCTTAAGGAGCAAGGCAAAAGACTCATCAAGGTAACTAGGATCCCAGGGTAGTTAGTTTTTTGTTCCAGCGACTCAGCGCTGCGGTTCAGAGGGTAATGCCTGCTGTATCCTGGGCACGCGACCCAGCTCTGAGGAGCTGGATGAGATTTTCGCATTATAATCTGTGATAAACACATAGCAACATGTACTTGAAATGTATTTCTCAAACCTCATGTTCTATATATATGCCATCTTTTATACCAGCACTGTATCTTTTAAATCTTCTGTACCATATTGTGTAATATAATATAACTATTGGTGAAAAAAACTGAAAAGATGGGGTGGTAGGGGAAGTGGAATATTCACATGGCTTCAGGAAGAAATCCAAATATTCTTCCTCGCAGCCTTTTTATCCATTTCTACCGATTCCTCATCCGAATCACCCAACAGAAATTATTTATATATCAAAGTAATCCACTCATGCAAATGCAAGTATAGCCAGTGTAGGTTGCCTTACATTGTTGCTCGCTCCCAGGAGACTCCTCAGAGAATATACCTTGTGTGCAGGAGGTTATTTATTCATGAGACTTTGAGGATCATTCTTACGCTGGCGACACGTCCAGGCTCCCACTGACACTTATGATGCACTCACATTAATACTCCTCTTATCGATATACCATAATTACTTCCTCTGTCTCCTGTCATCTCGACTCTATTGTTATGCCGTCATAATAATGATTTGCGCTGGATATGTATATTTTTTTTTTTTACTTATACGGAGATTAATTTTGGTGATATTTGTTGCTTTTTTGGGAAACTGAAATAAGTTTTCTTTGTAGGTGTATTAGGAAGAAGTGTATGTATGGCCTTCAACTTCCTTCCCACCAGCTCTTCCTGTGTCTCCCAACTCTCCCTCCCGTGTATCTGCTTCCCTCCCGTGTGTTACCCTCCCTCCCTCCTATTGTATCAGCCTCTCTCCCTCCACTGCATCACCTTCCCTCCATCCCGTGTCTTGCCCATGCTCCCTCCCGTGTGTCAGCCTCCCTTCCTCCAGTGTCTCCCTCTCCCTCCCTCCCGTCTCTCACTTGCTTATCGCTCTCCCTGAATTTATTCTGGGATGTACAATATTCTCTGGAATGTGAGGTGAATCTTTGGCGAATTTTTGTTAGTTCATATCGCAGCGACCCTTGTGATTCATCTCAATACCAAATTTTCACAATGTAATTTTTTCTCCCAAAAAACAGCAACAGCCTCGTGACAGCTATTCATGTTCTAGACGCGTCGTCCTCTGTATTACAGCAACCACCCAGGGAGGTACCATTAGATCACCCAGGGAGATACCATTAGATAATCACCCAGGGAGGTACCATTAGATAATCACCCAGGGAGGTACCATTAGATCATCACCCAGGGAGATACCATTAGATCATCACCCAGGGAGGTACCATTAGATCATCACTCCAGGGAGTTACCATTTGATCACCTAGGGAGGTACCATTAGATCATCACTCCAGGGAGGTACCATTAGATAATCACCCAGGGAGGTACCATTAGATCATCACCCAGGGAGATACCATTAGATCATCACCCAGGGAGGTACCATTAGATCATCACCCAGGGAGATACCATTAGATCATCACCCAGGGAGGTACCATTAGATCATCACTCCAGGGAGTTACCATTAGATCACCTAGGGAGGTACCATTAGATCATCACTCCAGGGAGGTACCATTCGATCATCACTCCAGGGAGGTACCATTAGATCATCACTCCAGGGAGGTACCATTAGATCATCACTCCAGGGAGGTACCATTAGATCATCACTCCAGGGAGTTACCATTTGATCACCTAGGGAGGTACCATTAGATCATCACTCCAGGGAGGTACCATTAGATCATCACTCCAGGGAGGTACCATTAGATCATCACTCCAGGGAGGTACCATTAGATAATCACCCAGGGAGGTACCATTAGATCATCACTCCAGGGAGTTACCATTTGATCACCTAGGGAGGTACCATTAGATCATCACTCCAGGGAGGTACCATTAGATCATCACTCCAGGGAGGTACCATTAGATCATCACTCCAGGGAGTTACCATTTGATCACCTAGGGAAGTACCATTAGATCATCACTCCAGGGAGGTACCATTAGATCATCACTCCAGGGAGGTACCATTAGATCATCACTCCAGGGAGGTACCATTAGATCATCACTCCAGGGAGGTACCATTAGATAATCACCCAGGGAGGTACCATTAGATCATCACCCAGGGAGATACCATTAGATCATCACCCAGGGAGGTACCATTAGATCATCACCCAGGGAGATACCATTAGATCATCACTCCAGGGAGGTACCATTCGATCATCACTCCAGGGAGGTACCATTAGATCATCACTCCAGGAAGGTACCATTAGATCATCACTCCAGGGAGGTACCATTCGATCATCACTCCAGGGAGGTACCATTAGATCATCACCCAGGGAGATACCATTAGATCATCACCCAGGGAGGTACCATTAGATCATCACTCCAGGGAGTTACCATTAGATCACCTAGGGAGGTACCATTAGATCATCACTCCAGGGAGGTACCATTCGATCATCACTCCAGGGAGGTACCATTAGATCATCACTCCAGAGAGGTACCATTAGATCATCACTCCAGGAAGGTACCATTAGATCATCACTCCAGGGAGGTACCATTCGATCATCACTCCAGGGAGGTACCATTAGATCATCACTCCAGGAAGGTACCATTAGATCATCACTCCAGGGAGGTACCATTCGATCATCACTCCAGGGAGGTACCATTCGATCATCACTCCAGGGAGGTACCATTAGATCATCACTCTAGGGAGGTACCATTAGATAATCACCTGAGGTACCATTAGATCACCCAGGGAGGTACCATTAGATCATCACTCTGGGAGGTACCATTAGATCATCACTCCAGGGAGGTACCATTAGATAATCACCTGATGTACCATTAGATCACCCAGGAAGGTACCATTAGATCATCACCCTAGGAGATACCATTAGATCATCACCCTGGGAGGTACCATTAGATCATCACCCAGGGAGCTACTACCATCTTGTCAAATGTGAGAGAAACGTTGTGGACTTTTTTTTCTGTCGCACGAACAAACAAGATGACTGGAAAATCTTCCAGACTAGTAATAGCCTGTGTAAACTACGTGCAATGTTACCTTTCAAATTCCATGTGGAAAAGAGTGAGAATCCTTTCGCAGTTAAACATACGTGTCGTAGACAACGACGGGAATCCAGGGAGCAAGTGGTTAGCAATAACTTTTCTGTACCAGATGCTAAAAAAAAAAAAGAAGGGAAGTTTTAATGTTGGGTTTGAATGTAGATCAGAGGAGAAGAAAGAGCTGACGAGTAATGTTATGAATGGAACAAAAAAAATTGATTAAATGTCATTAAGTGAGCGAAACGAAGTTAGAAGAGATGGAGAGTTTGAATGGGAAGGAGTAAATGGTATTAAATCTGATGTTTAATAAAATAATTCTGAGAGAACAAGAGGTGAAGAAGTGACAATAATATTTAGGCAAATGAAGATATATGTGGATTGCTTCAGAAGCAGGATATTAAAAAAAAAAGTGTGTTGTAACTGTTTATGTACTTGAAAGTAAAAAGGAATGTAAAGGAAAGTAAGGTTTTCAGAGAGGGAAAAGAGAATGTTTAGGGGTTATATGCTAAATGAGAGAAGACTTGTTGTGGGTGGCGTCAGTGCTGAAGAGATAAGAGACTGTTGCAGAGGGCTTATTAGGTGAGTTTGGAGTGCCAAGGTTAAATTATATGGGGGCTTCTAATTGAATTATGCAGGAAGAGGTTTGGTAATGGGCAATACCCATCTCTAGAATAGGATGACAAATACGTAAACGAGGCATGATAAAGCACACAAAGACAAGCTTGTTAGACCGTGTAATGGTGGATAAATGGTTGATGGTTAGACCTCCGAATGTGAATGCTTTTAGAGAAACTGATATGTCATGTTATTATTCAATGGTGACTGAAGTAAGAGACAAATGAAGTACAAGGAGAATGGTGTCAGTGGGTAAGAGAAAAATGAAGGCGAATAAATTAAAGAGTTGAACCCACTGTATAATTCACACTGGAACAGAAGCAAGGCGACTTTCTACTTGTTCTTGATATTCTCAGCAACGACGATAACTTCAGATTTCAAGTCTACAGAAATCCTACCAATAACGACGACTTAATCCACTGCTACTCTTACCACGACCGACGAAGAAGAAAAAAAGTTGAGATCACAGGCAATTTATTTTGCCCTCCCTCAGGATACGTAGCAGCGAGTACCTCTTTAATGAACATACATATATAGACAGAGCTTTTGTATGTAGGCTGGAAGCAATGGAAGTGTTATGTTTGAAATCAATGTGCGATGCGAAAATTATACAATAGAGTAACGAGCATGGAAATTAGAAGACGGTATGGTGATACGAAAGGTATAATTCAGAGAGCAGAGGAAGGGGTGTTGAGATGGTATTGTCATTTAGAAAGGATGGAAAAGAATGGGTAGATCGAAAGGGTGTATAAATAAAGAGTGAAGGGAAGGAGTAAGAGTTCTGCCAAGGAGGGTTGATGGAAGGGGATAACGAAGGTTTTGAATCATGCGCAAGCGCATTGCGCATTAGATTCAGAGACAAAGGTCTTTAGGATTTGACGACGTGCTCTTTGACTGTGAGCAAGGTAACATTTATGAAGGGATTCAGGGAAAACCGGTTAGCCGGACTTGACTACTGCAAGGAAAACGTTTAGTATCTCCACGCAAAAAAAAAAAAAATAAAGGGTGAGATCATTTGCATTGCGATGTTAGAGCACTTTTTGCCAGACAGATATTTAATAGTGTGTGTGTGTGTGTGTGTGTGTGTGTGTGTGTGTGTATGGTGTAGCATAATATTCAGATGTGACTCAGATATGCCAATATCCTGACTGGTAATATTTCCAGGTGTTGGTGCCAGGTGTCCAGATGAACTGGATAGCCAGGATAGTGTGTTCTGAACACCGAGGGGGGGGGGATAAGGAAGGAGCAAAGCACCTTCAGCCTCATCACAATTATGTCCCCTCCCCGTCCCCCCCCCCCTCCAGAAAGGAAAGCTGCCAAGCCAGTTTTTGGGTCATTCCACCGGACCTTAATCTTGATGTTGAATGTAAGGCGAGGTGAATGTTGCATTGTGTGTTAATTTTAGTCGCTCTCCTGATGGACACTCCTGGGTCGGGGTCCCCTCCTGGTCGCGGACCCCGAGGTCACTAAGCTGGGGAAGATGGGGCAGGTGATAATGTAGGTGAAGAGGCGCATTGGGGAAGATGACGGGGGGGCATGGAAGGGGAGGGAGGGGGAGGATCACGGACTAGATGAGGAAGAGAGAATGAAAACAGGGATGGGAAAGGATCACGGACAAGAGCAAACAAATTAGGAAGACAGTGGGAAAGGAAAGGGCAGATGGAAGATGAAAAGATGACTAAACAGGACAATGAGATGAGGAAAACAAGACAAACTTGAACGAGCTCACTCTTCTACCTAAGCAAACAGAGTAACCACAGATGTAACGCTACCACAGACGTAACGCTAATACACGTAACGCTACCACAGACGTAACGCTAATACACGTAACGCTACCACAGACGTAACTCACCCACAGACGTAACGTATCTGTGCATAAACTGGCCTTACCAGGAAATACCACTAGGCAAATATTGGAAAATATTTATTTTATTTTATTTTGGAAACTCTAAACCTGTAGGAGTAGAACAGCGCCTAGGGAATGGGAGGTAATTAGGTTTGATCTAAGGGTAGGAAATGTCATATTCCCTGGATCAAGAGTCACTCACCTTGAGCTCGATCACTAGTGCACTCAGCTCACACACTGAGGTCTGGGAATCGATCCCCCGGTACGGCTGGAAAACATTAGGACTTGCTTCCATAAGACACCTGCTGTCCCTGTTCGTCCATCAGTAAAATAGGTACCTGTGTGTAAGTCAACTGGTGTGGGTCGCATCCTGTGACAAAATTGACCTAATTTGACCGAAATGCTCTGCATAACAAGGGATTTTCAATATAGTAGTATGTCATTGATGTCATTTAGGCCTGTATACCTTGTACATGTACTTGTAGAAATATATTATTATTCTCCATGGGGAAGAACAGAATTCTTCCTCCGTAAGCCATACGTGTCGTAAGAGGCAACTAAAATGCCGGGAGCAAGAGGCTAGTAACCCCTTCTCCTGTATACATTACTAATTAAAAAGAGAGACTTTCGTTTTTATTTTTGGACCACCTTGCCTCGATGGGATACGGCCGGGTTGTTGAAAGAAGAAAGATTATTATTATTAGTAGAAGTAGTAGTAGTAGTAGTAGTAGTAGTAGTAGTAGTAGTAGTAGTAGTAGTAGTAGTAGTAGTAGTAGTATCTGGGACATGGAAAGTCATATAAGATGAGTAAACTCCGTAGAGTTTACCACGAGATGCTTGTTATGTATGACTTGTGTAATTGGTTTGTGTTACTGGCAGTGTTTCACTCAGTGTTACTGGCAGTGTTTCACTCATAGTTACTGGCAGTGTTTCACTCATAGTTACTGGCAGTGTTTCACTCAGTGTTACTGGTAGTGTTTCACTCAATGTTACTGGTAGTGTTTCACTCAGTGTTATTGGTAGTGTTTCACTCAGTGTTACTGGTAGTGTTTCACTCAGTGTTACTAGCAGTGTTTCACTCAGTGTTACTGGCAGTGTTTCACTCAGTGTTACTGGTAGTGTTTCACTCAGTGTTACTGGTAGTGTTTCACTCAGTGTTACTGGCAGTGTTTCACTCATAGTTACTGGCAGTGTTTCACTCATAGTTACTGGCAGTGTTTCACTCAGTGTTACTGGTAGTGTTTCACTCAATGTTACTGGTAGTGTTTCACTCAGTGTTACTGGTAGTGTTTCACTCAGTGTTACTGGTAGTGTTTCACTCAGTGTTACTGGCAGTGTTTCACTCATAGTTACTGGCAGTGTTTCACTCATAGTTACTGGCAGTGTTTCACTCATAGTTACTGGCAGTGTTTCACTCATAGTTACTGGCAGTGTTTCACTCATAGTTACTGGCAGTGTTTCACTCAGTGTTACTGGTAGTGTTTCACTCAATGTTACTGGTAGTGTTTCACTCAGTGTTACTGGTAGTGTTTCACTCAGTGTTACTGGTAGTGTTTCACTCAGTGTTACTGGTAGTATTTCACTCAGTGTTACTGGTAGTGTTTCACTCAGTGTTACTGGCAGTGTTTCACTCAGTGTTACTGGTAGTGTTTCACTCAGTGTTACTGGTAGTGTTTCACTCAGTGTTACTGGTAGTGTTTCACTCAGTGTTACTGGTAGTGTTTCACTCAGTGTTACTGGCAGTGTTTCACTCAATATTACTGGCAGTGTTTCACTCAGTGTTACTGGTAGTGTTTCACTCAGTGTTACTGGTAGTGTTTCACTCAGTGTTACTGGCAGTGTTTCACTCAGTGTTACTGGTAGTGTTTCACTCAGTGTTACTGGTAGTGTTTCACTCAGTGTTTCTGGTAATGTTTCACTCAGTGTTTCTGGTAGTGTTTCAGTGTTACTGATAGCTGCATATATTTGTTTTTAGAAAAATAATTTTAATTCAAGGGATAACTTACCAATAGTTACAATGAAGCAAGAAGCGGATGATATTGGGGTGGTTAGGCTAGGCTAGGCTAGGCTAGCCTAGCCTAACCTAACCTAACCCGCGTCAGGAAACAGGACAAGTATTTCCTGACGCGGGTCTTAGTCGCATGATGACCCGCAGCTGGAGCTTTGGGGTGGGCCACGGTGTTTCTTTTTTCTTTTCGGAGTGTGGATAGGAATGGTAGGATTGTGGGTACAGAGGGTTGGGGAAGAAAAGAGCAGGACGACCGGTAATAAAATATTATGGAGTGAGTTGCTGGCGTGAGGACTCCAGTCAATCCCAAGTGTTGTCGCGTGTACCATCAATGATGTCGTTTTGTCCCAGTGCGTCTTGGCTGTCAGGCCGGGAAGACGTCGTGGCTCTCTGTGGAGCTGAATGCGTTTTATACAGTTTCGTGAGGCGCTCGTAAGAAGATTTTCATGGTGTGTGTGTGTGCGTCGTCTCCCACGCACTGGTACGCTCCACCCATAAGTCTGAATCGTTGTGAGGAGGATATTTACATCTTCTGAGCTACAGTACTCGACTCCTTTCAATAATATCGTGTCCTTGTTGTTGCTTTACACACAACTTCAGCCATAGGAGTTATGCCCTTACTGCAATACTTCTGTTAAAAAAAGAAAAAACCTGCCGTCATTATCTTATTTTCTTCAGTGCGTAACAAATAATGTTCTAACTATTCTTGGTTTCTAAATTAAAAAAAAAAAAAAAAAAAATCTAATATAACATATCCGAATTTTTTCATTATGGTGTGGATAAATTATTTGGAATTTTATTATTTACAAGCGCGTTTATTTGATGTCTGAGTCGTCTTTATTTGAATAATTTACGATTAATTTTTATTATAATTGAATTCCTTATGCGGCAGGCTTGCCGGAGCTGAGGTCGCCTTCTCCAGTCTTGTTAGTCAGCAGAGCAACTTCTTGAAACTTTCATTTTAACAATGCCAAAAACTTGGGCCCATTTGGAAGTTGTCGTGTCGCCGCCTTTCAAGGTCTAAATCTAAAATATTTTGCGATTGTCACTGGCGGAGATGCTGTAAGGGGGAGAAATAACGGAATGTGCTGCCGAAAAATGTTGACCCAGGGTTTGTGCTTGTTCCTATTGACGTGAAGGTGGCGGTGATGGTGGTAGTGGCTGTGACGGGGATGGTGGTAGTGGCGGTGATGGTGGTAGTGGCTGTGACGGGGATGGTGGTAGTGGCGGTGATGGTGGTAGTGGCTGTGACGGGGATGGTGGTAGTGTCAGTGATGGTGGTAGTGTCTGTGACGGGGATGGTGGTAGTGGCGGAGATGATGGTAGTGGCTGTGACGGGGATGGTGGTAGTGGCGGTGATGGTGGTAGTAACAAAAAAAGGCACAATACCGTGACTGGAACAATACACAGCTCCTCTCTTTTATATGTGCGGGTTGTGTGTGTATGGTGGTAGTGTCTGTGACGGGGATGGTGGTAGGGGCAGTGATGGTGGTAGTGGTGGTGATGGTGGTATTGGCTGTGACTGGGATGGTGGTAGTGGCTGTAACGAGGATGGTGGTAATGGCTGTGACGGGGATGGTGGTAGTGACGGTGATGGTGGTAGTGGCTGTGACGGGATGGTGGTAGTGGCTGTGACGGGATGGTGGTAGTGGCGGTGATGGTTGTAGTGGCTGTGACGGGGATGATGGTAGCGGCGGTGATGGTGGTAGTGGCTGTGACGGGGATGGTGGTAGTGGCGGTGATGGTGGTAGTGGCTGTGACGGGGATGATGGTAGTGGCGGGGATGGTGGTAGTGGCTGTGACGGGGATAGTGGTAGTGACTCTGACGGGGATGATGGTAGTGGCGGTGACGGTGGTAGTGGCTGTGTCGGTGATGGTGGTAGTGGCTGTGACGGGGATGATGGTAATGGCGGTGATGGTGGTAGTGGCTGTGATGGGGATGGTGGTAGTGGCGGTGATGGTGGTAGTGGCTGTGACGGTGATGATGGTAGTGGCGGTGATGGTGGTAGTAGCTGTGTCGGTGATGGTGGTAGTGGCTGTGACGGGGATGATGGTAATGGCGGTAATGGTGGTAGTGGCTGTGATGGGGATGGTGGTAGTGGCGGTGATGGTGGTAGTGGCTGTGACGGTGATGATGGTAATGGCGGTGATGGTGGTAGTGGCTGTGACGGGGATGGTGGTAGTGGCGGGGATGGTGGTAGTGGCTGTGACGGGGATAGTGGTAGTGACTCTGACGGGGATGATGGTAGTGGCGGTGACGGTGGTAGTGGCTGTGACGTGGATGGTGGTAGTGGCTGTGACTGGGATGGTGGTAGTGGCGGGGATGGTGATGATGGTAGTGGCAGCGGTGATGGTGGTAGCGGCAGTGATGGCGGCGGCAGCGGTTGTGACGAGCGCTGTGATGGTGACAGCTGTGGTGGCCGATACTAAGGAATGATGAAGGATGGGCGTGTTGCGCCGAGTTAGAATGCCCAGAATAACAATAATGACGCTAGAGGTGGTTAGTAGGCTAGGTTTCTTAGGAGACCAGATTTGTTTGAAACAGCCTAAGTGGGACTGCTTCAAACAAATCTGCCGGAAATGCTGAAATTTTGAATACCATTTGTGAAATTTTCGTGGAAATGTCCAGTTTGAAGTGAACTTTTGCTGAAAATACTGAACATGACGTCAACTTTTAGTGGGAATGAACATTTCGAGTGAGACTGATAATGGGAGTGCGCAATTTAACTTTTTATTTTAGTGGGATTGGACAGTTTGTCGGGTCTTATGGTGGGAATGGACAGTTTGAAGTTTTCAGTAGGAATGGACAAAGACCTGTGGTGGGAATAGACAATTTGCCTGGAACTTCAGGTAGAAATGGATAGGAGCTTGGAGTGAGAATGAAGAGTTTTCCGGGGCCTGTAGTAGGAATGTACAGTTCGTCAGGTGCCTGTGAAGAAAACGAACAGTTTACCGAGATCTTTTGAGGTAATGGACTGTTTGCCGTTGACAAACAATTCTTTAGCACAGTCTAAACAGTTCTTTACCCCCTCTTTAGACAGTCTTGGGGTGGCATGGTCATTTTAAAGGGGAATTCTATCAGGAATGGATAGTCTAACGGAGTTTTCTTCTAGTGATATTTTGTTGGGAATAAATAGATGGGTTTCGTGTTTGGCAAGAATGAGCAAACATTAATTTTTAGTGGGATTGTATTGTTTAGCATGTTCTTTCGATGGGAATGATAAGTACTACAGTTAGTTTACTGCTTCAGTGGATGTAGATCCTACTCACACTCAACAATTTCCATTCACGTACCTATCTAAACTATTTTTAAAGCTATCGACGATAGCAACAATCAACACGAACTATATGTAATAATGGTGGGGAGAGGCTGGTGGTGGGTGTGGTAGTGGGGAGAGGCTAGTGGTGGGTGTGGTAGTGGGGAGAGGCTGGTGGTGGTGGGGAGAGGCTGGTGGTGGGTGTGGTGGTGGGGAGAGATTGGTGGTGGTGGGGAGAGTCTGGTGGTGGGGAGAGGCTAGTGGTGGGGAGAGGCTGGTTGTGAGTGTGGTGGTGGGGAGAGGCTGGTTGATGGTGTGGTTGTGGGGAGAGACTGATGGTGGGTGGGTGGTGGGGAGAGGCTGGTGGTGGGTGTGGATGGGGAGAGGCTAGTGGTGGGGGTGGTAGTGGGGAGAGCTGGTGGTGGTGGGGAGAGGCTGGTGGTGGGTGTGGTAGTGGGGAGAGGCTGGTGGTGGGTGTGGTAGTGGGGAGAGGCTGGTGGTGGGTGTGGTAGTGGGGAGAGGCTGGTGGTGGTGGGAGAGGCTAATGGTGGGTGGGTGGTGGGAGAGGTTGGTGGTGATGGGGAGAGGCTGGTAGTGGGGAGAGGCTGGATGTGGGTGTGGTGGTGGGGAGAGGCTGGTTGTGGGTGTGGTGGTGGGGAGAGACTGATGGTGGGTGTGGTGGTGGGGAGAGGCTGGTGGTGGGTGTGGTAGTGGGGAAGGCAGTGGTGGGTGGGTAGTGGGGAGAGGTTAGGTGGTGGAAGAGGTTGGTGGTGGTGGGGAGAGGCTGGTGGTGGTGTGGGGAGAGGCTGGTGGTGGGTGTGGAGAGAGCTGGTGGTGGGTGTGGTGGTGGGGAGAGCTGGTTGTGGGTGTGGTGGTGGGGAGAGACTGATGGTGGGTGTGGTGGTGGGGAGAGGCTGATGGTGGGTGTGGTAGTGGGGAGAGGCTAGTGGTGGGTGTGGTAGTGAGGAGAGGCTGGTGGTGGGTGTGGTGGTGGGGAGAGGCTGGTGGTGGGTGTGGTAGTGGGGAGAGGCTGGTGGTGCGTGTGGTGGTGGGGAGAGGTTGGTGGTGGTGGGAGAGGCTGGTGGTGGGGTGGTGGGGGGGAGAGGCTGGTGGTGGGTGTGGTGGTGGAGAGAGGCTGGTGGTGGGTGTGGTGGTGGGGAGAGGCTGGTGGTGGGTGTGGTAGTGGGGAGAGGCTGGTGGTGCGTGTGGTGGTGGGAGAGGTTGGTGGTGGTGGGGAGAGGCTGGTGGTGGGTGTGGTGGGGAGAGGCTGGTGGTGGTGGGGAGAGGCTGGAGGTGGGTGTGGTGGTGGTGAGAGGCTGTTGGTGGGTGTGGTGGTGGGAGAGGCTTGTGGTGGGTGTGGTGGTGGGGAGAGGCTGGTGGTGGGTGTGGTGGTGGGGAGAGGCTGGTGGTGGGTGTGTGGTGGGGAGAGGCTGGTGGTGGGGAGAGGCTGGTGGTGGGGAGAGGCTGGTGGTGGGGTGGTGGTGGGGAGAGGTCGGTGGTGGGTGTGGTGGTGGGGAGAGGCTGGTGATGGGTGTGGTGGTGGGGAGAGGCTGGTGATGGGTGTGGTGGTGGGGAGAGGCTGGTGGTGGGTGTGGTGGTGGGGAGAGGTTGGTGGTGGTGGGGAGAGGTTGGTGGTGGTGGGGAGAGGCTGGTGGTGGGTGTGGTGGGGAGAGGCTGGTGGTGCGTGTGGTGGTGGGAGAGGCTGGAGGTGGGTGTGGTGGTGGTGAGAGGCTGGTGGTGGGGAGAGGCTGGTGGTGGGGAGAGGCTGGTGGTGGGTGTGGTAGTGGGGAGAGGTCGGTGGTGGGTGTGGTGGTGGGGAGAGGCTGGTGATGGGTGTGGTGGTGGGGAGAGGCTGGTGATGGGTGTGGTGGTGGGGAGAGGCTGGTGGTGGGTGTGGTGGTGGGGAGAGGTTGGTGGTGGTGGGGAGAGGTTGGTGGTGGTGGGGAGAGGCTGGTGGTGGGTGTGGTGGGGAGAGGCTGGTGGTGCGTGTTGTGGTGGGGAGAGGCTGGAGGTGGGTGTGGTGGTGGTGAGAGGCTGTTGGTGGGTGTGGTGGTGGGGAGAGGCTTGTGGTGGGTGTGCTGGTGGGGAGAGGCTGGTGGTGGGTGTGGTGGTGGGGAGAGGCCGGTGGTGGGTGTGGTGGTGGGGAGAGGCTCGTGGTGGGTGTGGTAGTGGGGAGACGCCGGTGGTGGGTGTGGTGGTGGGGAGAGGCTGGTGATGGGTGTGGTGGTGGGGAGAGGCTGGTGGTGGGTGTGGTGGTGGGGAGAGGCTGGTGGTGGGTGTGGTGGTGGGGAGAGGCTGGTGATGGGTGTGGTGGTGGGGAGAGGCTGGTGGTGGGTGTGGTGGTGGGGAGAGGCTGGTGATGGGTGTGGTGGTGGGGAGAGGCTAGTGATGGGTGTGGTGGTAGGGAGAGGCTGGTGGTGGGTGTGGTGGTTGGGAGAGGCTGGTGATGGGTGTGGTGGTGGGGAGAGGCTGGTGATGGGTGTGGTGGTGGGGAGAGGCTGGTGATGGGTGTGGTGGTGGGGAGAGGCTGGTGATGGGTGTGGTAGTGGGGAGAGGCTGGTGGTGGGTGTGGTGGTGGGGAGAGGCTGGTGATGGGTGTGGTGGTGGGGAGAGGCTGGTGGTGGGTGTGGTAGTGGGGAGAGGCTGGTGCTGGGTGTGGTGGTGGGGAGAGGCTGGTGGTGGGTGTGGTGGTGGGGAGAGGCTGGGGATGAGTGTGGTAGTGGGGAGAGGCTGGTGGTGGGGGTGGGAAGGGTGAGGGCATGGAGGGAGGAAGAAAGTAGGTGCAGTTGTGGGGATAGTGAGTAACCAAGTACGTTTATTTAGGTACACTCACACATAAGTACAATCATACAAATTAGGTGATTACAATTATCATACACAGTAACACGTGCAAAATAACCACTGTGAAAAGAAAAATAATGAGTAATCGCTAAATATCTTTGAAATTCACTATCACTTTTCCTTGATAATGTGAGAAATTACGAGAGCGTTCGGAAATTATTTTTTTTTCACAGTGGTTATTTTGCATATTGTTATATCACCTGTTTACTGTGAGCTTATATCATAGTAACATATGTGTAAATTACCTAGGATAACTCAAGAAAGTTAGAGGTAGACTAAAGTTAGAGGTAGACTAAAGTGGGTATGCATAGTATTTTATTTTACTTATACAGGAGCACCCTGCTACTCCATGCGGTATACAAATGGCAGGAAGAGAGCGTGTGACCCAGGAATTTTAATCTTTTTTTTTTTTTTACCTGCCACAATAAAACTACAAAATTGCCTCATTTTTGCGTGATTTGTGGAATTATGTGAAAACCGGTTCCTGTGACGATACGCTTGAATCAAGATGTTTTACGATATTTTATGTGCAATGTTTCCCAGGCTTGTAAATTTAGCTAAGCCAAAGTCTTCATGACATCAAGTAATCTTTTCGTCATGAAGTGTATTGATGTCATTCGTCCCACTTTCAGAAATAATATGGACGCAGCTCAGATCAGTTAGAATTCATCTTTCAATAACAAACTTTGCGTTAAATCCTAAGGTGCATAGTTTAGAATTATTCGTGACGTGGACTTTGCTCTTTACTAAGTGAATTTCTCCTTTTAATTATATAAAAAGAGCTCAAATAAAAGCTCTTGTGGTGTTGAGAGTTCTATATAAAAGTGGATTTAGTAAAAATTGGGGATACTCACAAAGAGATCTTTTGTGCACTGTTGATGAGTTAGTATAGCCGTAAGAGATTTGTACACTGTTGCTATGCTGGTATAGTCGTAGGAGATGCTTTGTACACTGTTACTAAATTCGTACAAATGCAACATTTGGGACATTATAGATGTTTCGCCCATTTTGTTTCCAATTCCTTGGATTGTATGGTGTACAGTGTACAAAAGACCTCCCTCGTAGGTAGTAGCTCTAACTTTTGCCCAGCCCACACTTATGTAGAGATGTCGACACCACCTGGGGTTCTGTTAGAGATGTCGACACCACCTGGGGTTCTGTTAGAGATGTCGACACCACCTGGGGTTCTGTTAGAGATGTCGACACCACCTGGGGTTCTGTTAGAGATGTCGACACCACCTGGGGTTCTGTTAGAGATGTCGACACCCCCTGGGGTTCTGTTAGAGATGTCGACACCACCTGGGTTTGTGTTTTACCTTTCCTATTAAGTGTTACTTTTATGTATCCCACAATTTCAAGGCCGCCAGTTCGGTTCTCAGAACCCCTTGCACAACTTAATAAATTAACAAATGTATGTTAGAAATTGCAAAATTTACAATCTGCAAAGTATATTGACTGTTACGTTTATATTAACAATATAATTTGTTCAGTATCAATATAAATAATAGGCTTTCAGAAATACAGTAAGGAAATTTCTTGAAATATTAATACTAAAATATTCAAGGGCCATCAATTGCGAGATTTTGTCGGCGTTTTGGATATCACAATTTTATTTATAAATCTCACTGTTGGATAATGCATTTATTGCTATAAAACAGAAGCTACACATTTTCGAATGTTACAGTGCGTTAACTACACGGTCTCACACTGTATATTACGTCTCCGGGTCAGTCAGTGGGTTACAAGGTGTAGCAATCCCTCAGTATTACGAACACAGGTAATAATGGCCTGTTGACCTGGTCATAATGGGTTTGGAGCGAAATAAACACAGCAGTAGTATTTAACTTGTATTTTCCTTCACCAATTATATATATATATATATATATATATATATATATATATATATATATATATATATATATATATATATATATATATATGTACACTTATGTAAACTATGTACAGGAGTTGAATATAAGAGTACTACACGGTGATAAAGGCAAAGACAGAAGCCTGAGAGAGAGCACCGTGCTCAACCAGCTGCTATGCGAGTCTGGCAAATGCTGACCACGAGTGATACCACGTCGCTTCAGCACTCGGCAGGCTCGCCTGTGTTTGGTTAATGAACCAAGGTGCTGATTTAACGATGGGTACCCTTACCATTAAACCCATAGCACTTGGTTCGCTGGTTGGAAGGCAGCCTATATGGGAGTGTGTACATACGCCGAATAAGTACTGTACTCTTTGCATGCCACACTCGGTGTCTCCTCAAGGGAGATGCTTCGATACTAGTGAAGGGTTCTGATTTCCTCTTATTTCCCAGGCGTTGTACAACCCCTTCAGTTTTATCACTTTTCAAAGTATATAACGTTGGCAGGTAAGCAGTGGGCTACGAGGTTTCCTGTATCGTCTCCGGGTTGACCGTGTTTGTGGTACATATCAGTACTCTGATGCTTCATCAGGTCTACTTGCTATCTAAGCCTGGGGATATTTCCCTGGCTTGGTCCCAAACCAAACCTGGATGATGGCTTCATGAATCGGGCTGTTGATGCTAGTAGCACACAGTCCAAGGTAGACACCACAATCCGACTGACTAGGAACTGACTTTAAGAAACTTATCAAGCTCCCTCTTGAAGACGATTAATGGTCTGTTGATAAGGGTGTTAAAAAGTATTGGGTCCTTTACACTTATTAAGTTACCTTTTAGTGTACTCTTTGTTTTCTTGCTTTTGATTAGAGTTATTTTGCACCGTCTACCGAGTCTCTTGCTGTCATAGGAAATAATTTTAGAGTGCAGGTTAAAAACCATTCCCTCCAGAATTTTCGAGGTATAAATTATGCGTTTCTCGCTTTCGTTCGAGGGAGTAATGTTTAAGGGACTTTAATATGTCACAGTAATTTAAGTGTTTGGTCTGCCTTAAAGTGGACTGTTACTGTACAGCAATATTCCAGTCTACCATACAAGTGACTTAAAGAGTGTTGTCATTGGAATGACATTTCTTGTTTTGCAGGTTCTTGTTATCCAGCCTATCATTTTTCTTGTAGCTTTGACAGTAACACTTGAAGGTAAAATCTTCCGACAGTTTTACTCCTCATTCCCTTACATTCCTTTTCCGTTTTAGTTACTCGTTTGAGTAACTAAAAGTTTACTTCCATAAGCGTCACATTTGCGGCTTTCTGTGTCACCACTAGAAGCCAGTTTCAAACAGTTTCTTGTATAATTTGCAAACAATGATGCCAAATATGAGAATGAGAAGGAAAACTTAGGTGAGTACTACACACTGAGAAACAGCTTTTCACTGTCGCAATCTCTAATTTTATTTTGCTGACTACTACTCTTCGGGTCTGATTTGCTAGAAAACTGAAGATCATCTGTTCACTTTTCCAGTTTTTTCTTTTGCATACATTTTTTTTTTTTGTGGTGTTACACTTCGATCATACTTATCGGAGGCTTTTGCAAAGTCTGTATATACTACTTACAAATTTCTGCTCGATATTTAATATGACAGTTAAATTCTCTCAAGTCACTCCAATCGTCCTGACTCCTCCAAACCTCTGTGGGGTGTAACACTTAACGTTCAAACTCGCTTAATCTTCCCAAACGAGCTCTGAATATAGTATAGATCTACACTATTAAACAGGAAGAATTAATCACCATGCTGATAGGGCACACAATTCCAGGACAAGAATACACACTGTATGAAAATACGGTAGTTTATTGCTTAACCTTGAAATTTGAAAGGAAGGGGGGGCCGAATATGGAATTACATTTGTAAAAACACTTAGTTTTCCACCACAGCTCCTATATCAGTCTCTACCAAGTCCATCAGTACTGGTTTCAGAAGGGGCTTCACTCTCTGAAATTGGTGTTTCAAAATATCCACCTCCAGCTAGATCGGTGCTGAGCTTCGTCTCTCTCTCTCTCTCTCTCTCTCTCTCTCTCTCTCTCTCTCTCTCTCTCTCTCTCTCTCTCTCTCTCTCTCTCTCTCTCTCTACCACCTCGAGTCATAGCAGAACAAAGGGCGCACCTTGTCTAAAGATATTCCTCTTCATTCCAAACGCAAATGGATAGGCTGGCACCCAACATTACACTTCACCCAGTAACCCCTACCTCCTTCTAACCCCTTGACCCCTACTCCACCTCACCCTCCTGATCATTTTCCTTTACGTCGACCCCTTGATCCCCTTTCTCTACCTCCTTTCCCCCAGTCCTCCACCTCGCCTCTTCGTCCCTTTATTTACCCCTTCCTACCTCCGCTTGACCCCCTTACCCCTTCCTAGTCTCTGTGATCCCTTCCTTTACTTCTGCCTCTTCCCATCATTCACCTCGGTCACCTAACCAGTTTCCCTATCATATCCATGACATTTCTCTCTCGTTCTGATCCTCCCTGAGTTTTACCCCTGCCACCAGTCCCTAGTCCACCCCGTATCCCGTGTCCCATCTCCTACTTTCCCTCCTCTACCCTCTGACCCATCCACCGCACTGCCCTGATCCCTGCCCCTGCTGCCAACTTTCCCCCTCTCCTTCTCCCCTCACAGCCCCAGGATAGAGATGGACGAAGTTTAGTGGTCTAGGATGGGATTTAGTCCAACTTTGAAAGTAGTGGTATAAACTATACAAAATATATTAGTGAAGCATAATGCACTTATTTCTATTTTTTCAAGGCAAGTTAGAATTGAAGACAAGACATCGGTGGAGAGACTGTTTTTGTCGTGAAAGTCTGGCTGTTTGTAGAGCTGTATCGAGACTGAAATTATTATTCTCTACAAGGAGCGAAACGTTGTCACAATAAAAGCCTGCTCTGCACCTATGTCTATTTTTTTTCATTAGTGTCGGCAGTACTCCTCTGTATTCAAGTTTGCGTTGCTCGAAGTTTGGCTCATCTGTTTTTAATCGATATTTTATACTGAGAGATCTTGGGTGGGATTGTTGCCAGGCTTTATGGCTGAACTGAAGAATTATTGTACATAACGTTGGTTGGACAGAAACACAGGTCTGTTAACTCTACAAATTTGCAGTTGTCTGAATCTAAGAATCCACTAGTTTATAGTGTTTGCTTGCTTAATGGTCGAGCAGAGCCCTCTAGTGTATGGAAGTTAGTCAATGAGTAATATATTGTGGCGAGGTTGGGCAGTGCATTGTATAATGTGTGGAAGTATGCCAGTGCAGTGTATAATGTGGAAGTATGCCAGTGCAGTGTATAATGTTTGGAAGTATGCCAGTGCAGTGTATAATGTGTGGAAGTATGCCAGTGCAGTGTATAATGTTTGGAAGTATGCCAGTGCAGTGTATAATGTGTGGAAGTATGCCAGTGCAGTGTATAATGTGTGGAAGTATGCCAGTGCAGTGTATAATGTGTGGAAGTATGCCAGTGCAGTGTATAATGTGTTGAGGTCGGGCAATACATTCGGCTCACAATCGTAAGGACCCAAGTTCGGTATATAGCGGGGTGAGTCCTATGGTACAATTTAACTATTGTAACACTTGCTGCTCTTATTCACCGAGCAATAAATAGATATCTAAGAGTTAGATGGCGTGGTGGGTCGCATCTAAGGAAAGGAACTAAGGATCCTAATGAAAATAAGCCACGCTCCTTGTCTGGCTTTGCTTAATCTGGGTTACTAACTTTGTGGTTATAATTCGAATAAAGTCGTTGTCACCGGCCTCTTCTTCTTGTACAATAAGGACCTAGTATGTCCTCTAAAGCATACTTAGCATACTGTAGACTTTTTCATATAAAATATATCATTCCTACGCTTTTATATAACACATTGCATTATATCGTAACGGTGCACTATCGTCCGTGAAGAAGAGTGTGCTGTATCGAAGGTGATTTGTCCTTCATTCTAGGGTTGATTGCTGTATGGGAACAGAGGGTGTGAATGGAAGGACTCAAAATCACCCTAACCCTCTCCCCTCCCCCCCTCCTCTCTCCATGAAATTGTCACCTATCGGGCCACTCAGCCAGGCTGGCGACAATCGCCTCGTCGGCAACAATGGAAGCACCCTTAATCACCCGACACGCTGGTTGTTATTGCAATCAGGCCGGCGTGGTTATGTACGGTTATTTTCCTAAATTAAGGACTCCACCGTGAACCAATGTGGCGGAACCTCGCAATCACGCCCAAATGTCACATCGCGTGGATCATTAAACAGCGAAATCTGCGTGATCCACAGGCGTCATTAGCGCAGCGCTTACAATTATTACAAATGAGTTACACAACAGTAACAAATGAGCTTTATGAGTGCAATGGCTCGCACAGTAGCTCCTGGCCATAACTACGTGACTGTAAATGGGCTATTATACCCCGGTTATAAATGATACATTATTTGTCTTCAGCATAGTCTCGGTGTTTATGCAGAGGCTCATACGCTATACGAACATGGTTCTGCGAGTTACCTTATTGAAGCCGCTGGCATTTGTACGTCAAATGCTAAATATCTTAATTCTATATTCTTTTTTTTTTTTTTTTTAGCCCTTTAATCTTAAACAGACAAGAAGTAATTGATGAGCTGACAGGTTTGAAATCTTTGAATGCTTGCCTTCATGTCTTGCGTAATATTTCCCGTTGTAAATTTGTTAAGGAACGCTTCTTTTGATGTTAGCCGTGCTTATATCTGTGTTTATAGTTTGAAGCATTAACGAGATTTCCAATATCTCGCGTAGACGCTTGGTTCGCAACGCACCAGTCTGCTTAAGTCTGCTTAATGTCATGTATCTTTGTAGAGAACGAGAGGTGGCAATAGCGTCTACAAGTTAGACAAGGTGACCCATGTCTCAGTTGCCGAGTAGCATGAAGTAAACTTGGACACAATGGTGCTTGATTGTCAGGACAGAAAGTATTACATCAGAAAAATGAGTAAATTTAGCACATAAATGGACAATACTGCATTAATGTATAGAGGTATTTGTTTGCAATTGTGGATTACGAAAAGGCATAAGCCAGGGTGGATCGGGAGGCTATGTGGCAAGTGTTAGATATGTAGGGGACTGATAGTGCGTTAATGAATGCTGCAAAGAGTTTTAGTTTCAAATGTATATATATATATATGTATATACTTTCACCAAAAAGGCCGTATCCCATCGAGGCAGGTGACTCAAAAAGAAAAACAAGTTTCTCTTTTTAACTTTAGTAATGTATACAGGAGAAGGAGTTACTAGCTCCTCGCTCCCGGCATTTTAGTCGCCTCTTACGACACACATGCTTACGGAGGAAGAATTTTGTTCAACTACCCCATGGAGAAAAGAGGAAATAAACAAAAGTAAGAAAATAGAAGAAAACCCAAAGGGGTGTGTACTCACCTAATTGTACTCACCTAATTGTGGTTGCAGGGGTCGATACTCAGCTCCTGGCCCCGCCTCTTCGCTGTTTGCTACTGGGTCTCTGCTCTCCCTGCTCCATGAGCTTTATCATACCTTGTCTTAAAACTATGTATGGTTCCTGCCTCCACTATATCTTTCTCTAGTCCATTCCACTTCCTGACTACTCTGTGGCTGAAGAAATGTTTCCTGACATCCCTTTGACTCATCTGAGTCTTCAGCTTCCAGTTGTGTCCCCTTGTTTCTGTGTTCCCTCTCTGAAACAACCTGTCACTATCTACCTTGTCAATTCCCCGCAGTATTTTGTATGTCGTTATCATGTCTCCTCTGACCCTTCTTTCCTCCAGTGTTGTTAGTCCTATTTCCCTCAACCTTTCTTCATAAGACAGACCCCTGAGTTGTGGAACTAACCTTGTCGCAAACCTTTGCACTTTCTCTAGTTTCCTTACGTGCTTGACCAGGTGTGGGTTCCAGACTGGTGCTGCATATTCTAGTATGGGCCTGACGTACACGGTATACAGTGTCTTGAACGATTCCTTGTTAAGGTAACGGAACGCTAATCTAAGGTTTGCCAGACGCCCATATGCTGCCGCAGTTATCTGGTTGATGTGTGCCTCCGGAGACGTGCTAGGCGTTATACTCACTCCAAGGTCTTTCTCCTTTGCCGAGGTTTGTAGCCTTTGTCCGCCTAGCTTGTACTCTGTCAGCGGTCTTCTTTGCCCTTCTCCGATCCTCATGACTTTGCATTTGGAGGGATTGAATTCGAGAAGCCAACTGCTAGACCAGATGTCGAGCTTGTCCAGGTCTGTTTGCAGCCCTGCCTGGTCCTCTTCCGATGTGATTCTCCTCATTATTTTCACATCATCCGCGAAGAGACACTTCTGAGTCTATCCCGTCCGTCATGTCATGTGTGTATATATATACGCTTGTACATGCATGTGTAGTGTGACCTAAGTAGCAAGACGTACCTGAAATCTTGAACGTTTATGAAACAGAAAAAAAGACACCATCAATCCTACCATCATGTAAAACAATTACAGGCCTCCGTTTTACACTCACTTGGCAGGACGGTAGTACCTCCCTGGGAGGTTGCTATCTACCAACCTATTACCTAGATATATATATAGTATATCAAAAAATATATATATATATATATATATATATATATATATATATATATATATATATATATATATATATATATATATATATATATATGTCGTGCCAATTAGGTAAAACTGGTCAATTAGCAAGAACTCATCTAAAATTAAGTCCTTTCTAAAATTTTCTCTTATACGTTTAAAGATATATTTTTTCATTTATGTTAATGTAAGAATTTATAATTTTGTACCAAGAGAAACTTTGAAAACCTACCTAACCTTATTACAACAAGCGCAATTTAATTTAGCCTAACCCAACTAAATATATTTTAGATACGTTAACATTAATTTAATAATAAACAAACACAATGAAATATATTTTTTTCGTTATGATCAGAATGATTTTGGCGAAATTATTGCATACACAAATTTTCACTTGTCTTATGTGGCAAGGTGAGCGTTGCTATTTAAGCCAAAATCGCAAGTTTTAACTAATCGGCACGACATATATATATATATATATATATATATATATATATATATATATGCAGGAGGAAAGAGGAGTGAGTGGTGGAATCAAGAAGTAAAGGGTGTGATAAAAGAGAAAAAGGTAGCTTATGAGAGGTTTTTACAAAACAGAAGTGTTAATAGAAGAGCAGAGTATATGAAGAGTAAAAGAAAGGTGAAGAGAGTGGTGAGAGAGTGCAAAAGGATAGCAGATGAAAGAGTGGGAGAGGCTCTGTCAAGAAATTTTGCTGAAAAAAAGAAAAATTTTTGGAGTGAGATAAACAAGTTAAGAAAGCCTAGGGAACGAATGGATTTGTCAGTTAAAAACAGAGTGGAGCTGGAGGTATTGGGTAGATGGCGGGAATATTTTGAGGAACTTTTAAATGTCGATGAAAAAGGGGAGGCGGTAATTTCATGCACTGGCCAGGGAGGTACAACATCGTTTAGGAGTGAAGAAGAGCAGGATATGAGTGTGGGGGAGGTGCGTGAGGCATTACGTAAAATGAAAGGGGGTAAAGCAGCTGGAACTGACGGGATCATGACAGAAATGTTAAAAGCAGGGGGGATATAGTGTTGGAGTGGTTGGTATTGTTGCTTAATAAATGTATGAAAGAGGGGAAGGTACCTAGGGATTGGCAGAGAGCATGTATAGTTCCTTTATATAAAGGGAAGGGGGATAAAAGAGATTGTAAGAATTATAAGGGAATAGGTTTACTGAGTATACCAGGTAAAGTGTATGGCAGGGTTATTATTGAAAGAATTAGAGGTAAGACAGAGAGTAGGATTGCAGATGAGCAAGGAGGCTTTAGAGTGGGTAGGGGATGTGTAGAAAAGTATGAGAAGTATGTATGTGAAGTATGTGAAGCATATATGTGAACAGTATTTAGATAAAAGTAGGGAAGTTTTTATTGCATTTATGGATTTAGAAAAGGCATATGATAGAGTGGATAGGGGAGCAATGTGGCAAATGTTGCAAGTGTATGGAATAGGTAGTAAGTTACTGAAGACTGTAAAGAGTTTTTATGAGGATAGTGAGGCTCAGGTTAGGGTGTGTAGGAGAGAGGGAGATTACTTCCCGGTAAAAGTAGGTCTTAGACAGGGATGTGTAATGTCACCATGGTTGTTTAATATATTTAGAGATGGGGTTGTAAAAGAAGTAAATGCTAGGGTGTTGGGGAGAGGGGTGGGATTAAATTATGGAGAATTAAATGCAAAATGGGAGTTGACACAGTTATATATATATATATATATATATATATATATATATATATATATATATATATATATATATATATATATATATATATATATTAGATTCGCGGTATAAGTTTCAGAAGTTAGTTAAAGAATTTGGAAGTGTGTGTAAAATAAATTTGAAAGTGAATGAAAGAAGAGCAAGACGAATAAAATGAGTAGAAATATAGGGAATGAGAAATTGAATAACAGATTCAAAGAAAGGAGAAAGCCAATGTGTTTAAATATTTGCGAGAGGATGTATCAATAGATAGATTTTTGAAAGATAAGGTGACTCCTCACATATACTTATACATAAGTAAAAGAATATCGTAGGAGTGTTCTTTCTGGTCATCATCTCCCGTTTGTATCCATTTTATCTCCCATGTATCACATGCCAGCATCAGCATGTTTAAGTCGGTTCCGTGTGGTAAGTAGTTTACATAAATCAGAAATAATATGGGGTCCATGTCCAGAACTTTGGAGGACTTTATTACGTTTGCCCAGTTGCATGCTACACGCCTTCTTTATTTTAGATACAACTTCATTGCCAAACGTTTTCTGACAAGCTAAGAAGACGTAATCTTCCCAAAATGCTCTTGCTTGATTTCTGTAAGACTTTCGTAAAATTCCAATAGGTCTGTAAGGTAGGTTTTGCCTTCTTTAAACCCGTGTTGGTAGCGAAAGAGGTAAGTCAGTGTATGTAGTGGGATATAAAGGTTTGACGGGAGACAGAGAGATTGAGACTGTAGTTAGTGAAGGACTTAGAGATGTTTGGGTTTGATGGAAGGTTTGTGACATGTGGATGTGGAGGTGTTGCTTGGTGGTTGGCGGGGTTCGATTTCAGGAAGTGACAAGTTTACAAAGGGAAAAAGATGGGATTTAGGTGTTGGGAATAGGAGGATATTTAACAAGAGAGAAGTGGTGAAAAGAATTTTGTAGAGGATTTTGAAATTATCTCTTAGTTCTGGGATGTACCTTTCTGAGTGGCTTGTGATGGTCTGTTGATTGTGTTTGTTCCGTATACATTGACTGTACCGGAATTCTGCCTCCCCTTCAGTTTTTGTTTTCCGAGATCTCTGTTTGTGTCAGGTCTTTCTGTAAACACACGCCATCATAGTATTATGTGTACTTGCCGCTTGCCGGATTTGTTAGCTCCACGCCTAATAAATCATGTTATACCTATTCGTAAAACTATGAAGCTCTCTCCACTACTACGTTCAGATCATTGCACTTCCTGACTATTCTGAGGCTGAAAAAATGTTCCCTGACTTTCCTGTGGCTCATCTGCTTTTTTTTTAGCTTCCACGTGAGCCCTCATGTACCTCGTTTCCAGCCTCTCGAATAATCTATCGCTGTCCTCACCATTAAGTCCTCTTGAATATTTTGTATGTTATCACTACTTCTCTGGTTCAACTGTACTCTTATTCCAATCTTTCAGCTTTTCCTCATGGCTTATTTTCCTTAGATCTGGGGTTATTCTTGTTGTATACTTCTGCACTTTATCCAGTTTTTTAACATGCTTTATCTGGTGTGGGTTCCATGTTGGTGTTACATACTCCTGACATATATGAAGCCGTGAATGATTCTTCTGCTGGCGAGGTTATCCAGTTGATGCATAGCTCTGGTGATATGCTTGGCGCAATGTTCACATTAGGTCCTGCTCCGTAAGTGAAAATAGTTACCGTTTGTCAAAGGCACTTGTCAGTAAACACTTAAACGTGTGTTCGCGCCCCCGAGTGTGTGTGTGTGTGTGTGCGTGTGTGTGCGCGTGTGTGTGTGTGTGTGTACTCACCTAGTTGTGGTTGCAGGGATCCAGTCACAGCTCCTGGCCCCTGTGTGTGTGTGTGTGTGTGTGTGTGTTCGGGGGGTCCCAGTATATAGTGTACACCCTGTAAGTCGGTATAATAAATATAACTCTTATGTTTTAGTTAAGTAATAAATGTTTTAATTTGTAACAAGACTGAGAAAGCTGCTCTTCGGCTGACTCAGATCTATACCGCAGAGAAAAATACCACCGCATGTCAGTTGCTGGCCAAGTAAGTGGACTTATTAACACCAATTACATAGCCAGCAGTGAAGTGAAGCTATTTTCCAGAATATAAATTAAATTTCAGTACCTATTCATAAAGCCATAAACTAGTGCATTTATATATATGAAGTTTACGTTTGGTAATTTGGTCAATTTTTATCTTATATAATTTATATATATATATATGAAGATTGAGACACTTATGCAACATATGCGAGTCTTTATTGCATAAATGCTCAATCTTCAACTTGCCGGTTTTCAAAACCATTTATTACAAATATATATATATATATATATATATATATATATATATATATATATATATATATATATATATATATATATATATAATTTTTTTCAACAAGTCGGCCGTCTCCCACCGAGGCAGGGTGACCCAAAAAGAACGAAAATCCCCAAAAAAGAAAATACCTTCATCATCATTCAACACTTTCACCACACTCATACATAATCAGTCTTTGCAGAGGCGCTCAGATACGACAGCTGAGAATAGTCCCTCCCAGCTGTCACTATCCCAGACCCTCATTTAAAGTGCAGGCATTGTACTTCCCATTTCCAGGACTCAAGTCCAACTAAATCAATTAACTGGTATTACCCTGCTCACACTCCAACAGCTTGTCAGGTCCCAAAAACCATTCGTCTCCATTCACTCCTATCTAACACGCTCACACATGCTTGCTGGAAGTCCAAGCCCCTCGCCCACAAAACCTCCTTTACCCCCTCCCTCCAACCTTTTCTAGGACGACCCTTACCCCGCCTTC
>WNWK01000156.1:537500-617500 GCA_009830355.1 Cherax destructor
CTCTCCTGCCTACGGTATATAAGCTACTTCCTAGCACATATGCTGTATTCTTATCAAGATTGATGAACTGACTACATCGACTCAAGGCTGAGGGACTGATTACCTCAAACTCCTCCTGTTCTTCACCTTTCTCCTTTGTATGGACTGATGAAGCCACTGTGGCGAAAAGTTTCCTCAATAAAGATACCCAAGTGTTGCATATGTGTCTAATTTATCAAGATATACAAGTGTAGGTAGAGTTTGCCTCTTTGGCATATCATATTTGTAGACTACCATTATTATAGAGTTACCCTACTGCACCGCAAATCTTTACTGAACATAAAATACTAAAATGTTTACAAAATGTATTGGTGATATTTTTTCATTAACATCGCTAAATGATTTCTAGTAAGTTATTCCTATCTATTACCTTCTTAGTAACTCTGGGGAAGCACTAGAGACACTCTTATACAAATATTTTAATTATTTCTTCCAGTCTTCAAGAGCCCTTCAGTTATATCAAGCATTAAAACTTCTGTTACTTTTAATGTTATAGTAAATGGTATTAAAAATATCACGGTACCTGTGGTGTTAGAACCCATGGCAAGTGAGACGTAATCGTGTTATTACAATTTCTTCAGTCATAAATGTTATAAGGCTGTAGACGGTCTAACGTTTAGCAGAGTTAATGCTTACAAATTTAATAACAATGATATATTTCTTCTTAGCAGTGTTGAAGATGGTAGATAGTAAAAGCTGGAAAATGGTGATCGGACACACAAAAAGGACAAGCCTTTTATTTAATAACGTTTCTCCTACAGCGAGCGAAATGTCGTTAATATATAAGCATTCTCATAGTTTGCCTTTGATGCATGACAATGTTGAAGTAATGTGATTATGGACAATGGTTCTACAGAAGATGACTTGAATATATCATCAGCCCGAGAGAATATATCAAGAATTCGCAGGTATATTTAGTGACCACATCATTTATTAGTTTTCCCACAATATACTGAGGGTCGATAAGAATATGCAGTTCTTATATACGGGAGTGTATATTGGCAACCTTATGACGCATACCAGTAATATATGAGTAATCCTAGTGAATATACGAGGAATCCAAAAGAATATACCATTCCTATAGGATAGATTGTGAGTCCTACAGTACGGACACAGCTGATCTGAACACCACGTTGGCTACGGCGTTTCCGCTTTCCGTGACGCTACAACGCAGTACGACGTTCTTCAAAGCGTTGGATTCTGCTTTTACTGCACTGGACAATACAGGCGGTTTTTATATGACGCACGAGGGTGTTGACAGAACAGCTCAATTTATCAAGTTCCTCCACACAGCAATGACCCTTATGCCGCGATGCGGTAAGCTCTAAACTGTATGTTCTCTACGTTAGCCACCATGTCGGATGCGCTCGTAATAAATTTGTTCGCATGAAAATCACTGTCGATAATTGTTACAAAGCTGGTGCCGCGTGCGGCCGGCGCGGCAGGTGGTGGCATCTGCTAACCCACCTCTAACTTCTAGCACATGCGTCAGAACTGTCCTTAGTTCGAAGTAAAATTGTCAAACTCAGAAATAGGCATAAGCGGCTATTTTATTTTTTCACCTTCCCAGGTTTTGCCATCTGCGCTGCATTAGGCAACTCTGTAGTAGTGTGCGCATGCAAATTTCTCGATTAGTGGGCGGTGAAGCAAGTAGTGCTCGAGAGAAGTGCTACGAGGTTGAATGCAAACTTTACAGTTAGTTTGATGAGGCTTTGTGTAAGTGAAGTTTCCAGGCGATCTTGTAACTGAGTCTAAACTTGGCAACTTCATCTGTCAATCTCGTTACATTGCAAGTTGCACTGTGGGTGCTTGTCTAAATTAATGATTTTCACAGTTTTCTATATATCACAAACTTCTAATTGCATTTCTATAAAATTCAAATTTATAATAAAACTCGCTATTAAAAGTTACAATGTTTGAAACAATGAGCTTCGGTGTATATATTTTGTGACTTTTTTTCTAATTGATCTCTATGCGAAATATTTTTTTCTTAAGCAGTTACGTGTCATTAATTTAACCAAGTAATTTGTTGTGATATGTTGGAGGTATTTAGGGATGGAAGGCAGCGTTACAAGACTTTTATTATTGTGAAGATAAAATCCTATGGACTGCGAGTAGGTGAGGCTGCAGCTCATCTGTACTCGTAAATATTAAGAATACATTAGTCCCTCAATTAAAAGTTAAGTAAACGCAACAGCTGCAATATCGAACTTCCTTTATTGCAGTCTTCTACCTCAGTGAATTCATGAGTCACTCACATCAGTGTCATGAAAAGCAGCGAGTGTAGTGGACGATACAGAGAACATAAAGTATACAGGGTTTTGGAGTAGTAAGCGAGACTGATAGGTTGATTTTATTTTCGTTCTGATTTACAGTACTTGTAAAAAATATCGTCATGGGGGTTTCCGTTGTTCCTTGGCAACCTTCCTTTCTTGGGTGGATTCCTTTTCCCCGATGTGGTGGCAAATGAAGAAATAGTTTTATCTTTCCTATTTTTTGTAGATTTACTTGATCCAAACTTCCATGGATAGGCAGCGTAGTTGAGAAATAACTGAATACTGTTTGTATTAATTTCTCGTGCTGAGTGACTCGACTGGGGCTCATTTGAGTTCATTTTCCCGTGGGGTGGAAAAAGTAATGACTTTGTCATATTGTCAATCCTCTTGCAAGTGTACCTGTAATGCACTTTGCAACAGAGTTGAAGGAGACAATATGAATCCATGGCTTACTCTACAGGTCCTTGCACTCTGGCTGAAAACAGCCAGAGTGAAGCATTTGTTGATGTAGCCAACAACAAACAACATAATAGAGAATTGTTAATTGTTCAGGCAATGTTACCATACTTGGGTGTATACCTGGAGAGTATACCTGGAGAGGGTTTTCAGGGGGCAACGCCCCCGCGGCCCGATCTGAGACCAGGCATAAAATTAATATGTCGCCTACAAAAATAGCTCATACAAACTCAAAAGTTGTCAAATGGTATGAAATATTACAAGTCCCCACAGTGAATGATGTACTGGTCTAGTTATGGGGAAGTAAAATCAATAATTAGTCACCGAAATAGAAAATAGCACCCACATGCGCATTAAATCCTTCAAAAAAATGTATGCCAAATCATCTTTTTTTAGTAAAATAGTGTAAAATATGAACTGCAACAATGGCATTTGCTGTATGCTGTACAAGGGATACCTTGCTTCCTGCAACTGCTTGCACTGGAACATGTTTTCTTGAATCCGCATTTCACGAGCTCCTGCAACACCATTGCAAATGCAGGAATTATAAGCCATTCTGGAAAGATTTTTTTTCTCTTCTCTCCTCCAGCCATGAAGACATGGATTGGGTTCTTGACATGTCTGGTCATGGGCGAACGTCTGTACACTTGTCTAGTACACCGCTTTCTGACAGCGCTGATACAGCACATTCTGAGATGGTGGAATACGTTCCACGTTTTGTTGTTTTGCAAAACGTTCTTCCTCATTTTATTAACTGACACTATCCTTCCACCATAGATTTGGATGAGGAACACTTCCAAGCCTTTGAACCTCCAGATAAGTTCAAGTTATTCGAATAAAAAACTCGCTGCATCTGTGACATGTTGGACACATTTTCTAGGCCACACAGTGATGGCCACACAGAGAGGAAGAGCTGGCCATTGCTTAGGCCTTTCCGTCACCAACAGTGATGGGATTTCCTTTATGTTTATGATTCTTTGTGTTTTCCCGATCCTGTACTTCACCGTGATGCTGCATTCTTTATCGAATGAAAGGAACTGGGAAAAGTGATGGACCAGAATGGCGTTTACATCCGCAATTCCGTGCATGAAGGATATGGTGATAATCTCTGTGGCAGCTCCTCCTAGTTGCGCTTAGTATCCCAAATCCCATTCTTCGATGTTCAGCTGTCAGTCTGTGTCACTAAGAATGAAGTGCAGATCTGAGGGGCGTAATAGATGCTTAGATTCATCCCTCCAAAATTGGTAAATTTCTCCTTTGTTCTGTTGTACAAAAAAGTCGGGACGATGTCCCTCAGAGTGAGAATGATGACTAGTATCATCATCCTACTGAAACCCTTCCTCTTTCAGAAAGGGAGAACCGTTCGAGAACAGTTGTTTTCAATCTTGTGCTTCTTTATGAAGGTCCTTCAGGGTAAAACACTTTCTTTCGGAGATGCTTCATCTGTCACTGCCAATATCTCCTCAGATGTTCTCCATATGTGTCCTCTTTGCTTAACTTTTTTTGTAGGTAGCCTCGTTTTGAAATCTTTGAGATATTCTAATATGCACATATCGTATGGTATTTTGGTTGATTAGCGACAAGGTCAACAACAGCAAGTTTGGTCAAGACATTCGCATCTTGCAGGAGCATTGCTTTCTTCCTGAGTTCTTCAGTAAGGATAACTTTCTAGAACTGGTAAAGGTGTTGCTTGGTGCCAGCCACATTATTACAGAACATGCAATAGGAATGTGGGTCAGTGCCTGATTGACAGATCAATTGAGGTCCAATTTGACATGCTCGAGATGTTGCTCCTTTCACCAGCTTAACTTTCTGGAACACTCGGTGGCAGTTTAGATGCCATTCATCTTGCCTTTTAAATAGTTTGTCAACAGTCAGAGTGTCTTGAAGTTCAAATGGCAACTTGCTGCCACCAGCTATGTGGTAGGTTTGGAGGACATCAACACATATGTTTGGACTCTCTCTTCTCATTCTTGCTGAGAGCTGGACACTTCAAGTTGTGTTCGGAATTTTCTTGCAACGTAATTTCAGTGAAGAAGAACCAATCCATCACAGTCAGCGGGATCTGGAGAAAACATTTAATATAATTAAAAGGCAACAATAATACATTGAAAAGACATATATAAAATAAACATGCAATACCACACTTCCCAGGGATGTTTCCATTGTTCCTTGGTCACTCAATGGCAAAAGTCTACAAGTAAAGATACCCACTTCTTGCACATGTCTAATCCTCGGCTCCTGCTTCCTTTATGCTCTGGAACTGTCATAGCGCAACGCCACTGGGGGTCTGTTTCCAAAGGTGGAATTATGTCTTGCTTCAGACTTTTCAATACTAATTTGCATTTACAATAGATCATTGATGTTTGTTTAGCTACTGAATCTTAAAAATTGCGAAAATGAGGTAAACTTTAAGACTGCCCCTACACTAAAAAACTGGTAGAAACAGATGTTTTAATCGTGAAAATCGAACAAGAGGAGATAGGTTTGTTGAAAATGGTATAAAATATAGGCAAGTTGATGAGCAAAGCACATGTGCAACAGTTAGGTATCTATATTGTTGATAAGTTTCGCCTACACGGCAGGTTTCTTCAGTCAAAGTCAGAGTAGAGGTTGAAGGCAGCAGAAGTGACGAGGTAAAGAAGATGCAATCAGTTCATCAACCTTATAGAAATAATTGGAACAATTGAAATAATGCTTTTCAAGCTATAATTCCCGAGTGTCGTATCTGATTAGCTTCAAGCCGTCTATGCTGGTAACTTGATATCGAAACTTCTGAGCGTCTTGTGGATTTTAAGATATTGATCTCTTTGAAAGGTTTCAATTAAGTTTGGGTTGTCTATGAGCTAATATACCGTTTTGAATAGTAGTTTCTATATGATCATTTGTGAAGGCCTCTTGTCATTCTCTTCATATCTTCAGTGCTAATATTTCGCTGCATTCTCAACTTATGCCGCACTCTGCACTATTCCAATCGCGTGCGGCACCGGGGATTGGTTATGGATCTCTGCGCTATCCCAAAAAGGGATCGTGCAGCGATCGAAATACATTTAGTTTTTTTTTTCTTATTAACGTGGAGTATTTAACTGAATTAGACACCACATGGAGTGACCTGTACGTCGGTGTTACTTTACCTATGATCTTCTTACACCTGTGTACAAGTTTCTTTTTACTTATTTGACTCTTGTTTCTAATGGCTTGTATTGTGGCTTATGAATGCGTGCAGTTGTAATACATGAAAGTGCTGAAACACTCATTCCACTTTTATCTTCCCCGTGTTCATCTCAGCTAGAAACACCGTGAAGACAAATGATTCTAGTTTAATTAGTTAATTTGCATGGTGTAGGAAGCCCCAGCTGTAGGTACGCCTCGCTCGGGTTTTATAGTGCAAGTACTCTGTTGTTTAAGAAGTAGGAGCGGAAAATAAACAGGCCGGATTTTAATTACTTTCGTGTCTGTGTAATTGTGGGAAGAATGGAGCTGGGAGAGGCTGGGGTCTCCCAGGACAAACCCCCAACCCCGAAATTCTGTGTTTATATGCAAGGCGGGCGCAAGAAAGTGCCGCGAGTCAAGGAAGTTGCAATTAATGAATAGAATAGTAATTAGGGTATGAAAAATGCCGACATGTCGGATTATTGAGTTCGTCAGTTGCAATATATCGAGTTAATGATATGAAATTAAACGTCAAAATTATGTGTTTATAAATCCAGGTAATACGGCGGTGGCTTATATCTTTAGGCACGCTGTTGCTTTTTTCTCTCTCCCTCCTGTATCTCTCTCTCTCTCTCTCTCTCTCTCTCTCTCTCTCTCTCTCTCTCTCTCTCTCTCTCTCTCTCTCTCTCTCTCTTTCTATCTCTCTTATACTTGTTACTATATCCGCCACCACATACATATATTAATTTCCCCTTTAAAACGATGTCGAGAAAGTTATTTTTCTTATAAATTTGAAAAACTGATGTGATTTTTAGAAACGTAGCATCAAGCTGGTTATGATAGAGTCGCCCCTGGTAATTAGAAAAACTCAGACTACTCAGGGATTAGTGACTGCCATACCTGGTGACTGCTTGTGCTTTCTGGCCACCTAATATTGTAAACAAATCGTAATGGTTGTGTAGTTACACAGCAGTGAGGGAAATGGTAAGCAGTGATTTTTCTAATCAGGGGCGGCGATGTTATAGTTATGATGGTTATCATGGCATCGCTACCCCTATTATATATATATAAAAAAAAAGACTAGTTACGTAGCAATAACGGTAATCAGAAAAGTGATTTTTAGGTAATGGTGGTGGTGGTTATGCTATGGTAATGGTAGTTAAGCAGCAGTGATGATGAGAAAAGTGGGCCACAATGATGGTAACAGTGGTTCTAATGGTTCAGTAATGGTTATAATGGTAAAGGTGATCTTTATAACAGTAAAAATTATGGCTGATCTATAACACAGGGACACACAGGACAAGCTATTATTAAAACATCGTCTCTTTTAGTGCGAAATTCCTCTTTAAGTTATGTGAAAAACTCGGCACTTCTTCCTTATAAAGTCCAACAGTTAGTTACTAAGAGGAAGGTTAGGTCAAGTGGTAAGTCACTTTCGGCCTTTGTAAGGAAGGAGAACATAAGAAAGGAGGAACACTGCAGCAGGCCTACTGACCCATACTAGGCAGGTCCTTCTCAAACCCAGACCCACTAACGAAAATGTTTGTGCTGAGTTCTCTTGTGTAACTTTGACAGAGCGCCCTCTGGGCGAAACGTCATTTATGTGTCTGTTTTATCTGTTAACGTGTCTTTCATCAAATAAACAGTTCTTGTAAAAATTAACAACGATAAAATTATCATTAATAGTTTTGTTACCACTGCTGTTGCTCTTGTTGTTGCTATTGCTGTTGTAGATGCTCTTGCGGCTACTATTTCTGCTGTTACTACGATTTATACTGATATTGCTGCTGTGCTGGTGTTAATATTGCTCATGTTGATAATGATACTGCTGCTGTTACTGCTACTGTTGTTACTTATGTTACTACTGCTGTTACTACTGCTGTTACTACTGCTGCTACTGCTACTGTTAGTACTGCTCTTACTACTGCTGTTACTGGTACTACTACTACTTTAATTATCAAAGGCACCAAGAATAACTGATAATCTTTCTCCCATGTTGCTCTCTGACGATACTCACAGCTTGCAAATGGAGTTTTTTGATTACACGAAGTTCATAATCTTATCTGTAAAGCCTGTTGTTCGAACATGGGGGTTTACAGGCTTCACGGGGTTCACTGCCTGCTTGTAGACTTGTTGCCCTCATATGAGGTTTACATTCTACCTATGATGTTTGTTGATCATATAAAACGAGTTTACATTCTCCTTGAGGTTTAAAAACCTTACCTGCGAAGCCTGTTGTCCTAACATGGGGTTTCCTGCCTACCTGTGTTGTCCGTGTAAGGGTCTTCCAGGCTTCACGGAGGTTCACAGCCTTCCTATGGTATTCAGTATTGACGCGTTGATAAGTAAAACACATATGAAACACTAGTTTTCTTCATTAACGAAACGTTTCGCTTGCGCTTCAGACTTCATCAGTCGAATACAGAGGTGAATTACAATTCTGGAGATAGACGAAGTTGCGAGGTTGTTTGAGGTACTCAGTCCCTCTGTTTTGGTGGAAGATAATCAAACTCTTAACTAAGAAACCGGCAATCTTCCGTCAAAGCTGAGGGACTGATTACCTCAAACAACCTCTTCACTTCGTCTGTTGTCTCGAGGAGGATAATTCATTTTTGTATTAGACTAATGAAGCCTGTAGCCCAGGCGAAACGTTTCGTTAATAAAAACAGCTAGTGTTACACAAGTGGAGAATCTTGTCTTAACGTAGAGTTCAGCGTCATGAAGCAGCAGCAGCAGCAACAACAACAACTACTCTATGAAACAGTAATCTTTGGTTTAACCTAAAAGTTAATTATTCCCTGTGGTTGAATCTGGGAGCTGTGACGAGGGAGAAGCTGGTTATTAACGCTGCGGTTGGTGATTTTAGCCTGAGGTGCCCTAGTGGAGTGGCATGCTGCGGTTACTGTTTTTATGACCACAGTTGTGATGCTCACTTGTTTGTGAGAGGAAAGATTGCTCCAGTTAAGAGGGACGTTAGTTCCTGTGTGAAAACAATTTCTGTTTTATGGGACTCGTGTTTCATCTGTTGTTACTCTAACAGTATGAGTTTTTTTTTTCGAAGGATGGAAAGATTTGAGTTTAATGGGATAAGCATTAAAGCAAATTGTTTGAGAACAGGGGACTCATACAACGACCTCACTTAGGCAACAACGTCAACCTGTTGGGGTCTTTCTGTTTAAAAAAATTAACGTTTGTTACTGTTGACTTGAAACACATGTTTTGATCAGTGCGTATTCACCTGTATGTGGTTTCAGGGGTCGTTTAACGGCTCCTGGACCGTTTTTTCGCTGGTCTCTACTATGTCCACTCTTTCCCTGCTTCAAAAGGCATATTGTACCTCTTCTTAAAGCTATATATGGATCCTGCCTTTATTCTCCAGATTGTTCCACTTCCTGGCAGCTCTAAGGCTGAAGAACTGCTTCCTAACATACTGGTGCTGCATACTCCAATATGGGCCTGACGTACACGGCGTACAGTGTCATGAAGGACTCCTTAGATGTCGAAACGTTATTATTAGATTTGCCAGACGCACATATGTTGCAGCAGTTATTTGATTGATGTGTGCCTCAGGGGATTTGCTCGGTATGATACTCACCCCAAGATCCTTCTCCTTGAGTGAGGTTTGCAGCCTTTGCCTCCCGAGCCTGTATTCCGTCTGCAGTCTTCTTTGTCCTTCCCCAAGCTTCATAACTTTGTCAAACTGGGGGTATACCCTGAGACTGAGACAGGAAAGTCAGTATACTCGTTAATTAAAAGTACTATAAACAGCAGCAGCTTGGCTGCTCAGGAAGAGCACCATAGTATACTGCTACAAGACTAATGCAAGTTTTGATATAGCAGGAAATAAGGAAACGGCTTTTGTGAAGAATAAAAAATGTCTGAAACTCTAAACCACAATTAAATTGTCACAGTTGTCGTTTTGTTTCATTTCATATGAGCAAAACATTCGAGTAAAACCAGGTAATACCTCCACCTACGTGCTATACGTGTGGCACTACATCGACCTAAACTGGTCTAAGACCTATTAACCGGACGAAGAACTTTGTATTCGTCAGCAAGGTACTCTCCTACACTCGTGTATTAACACTGGAGACCTTTTTTGCTAACGGCACTAATTATACACATCTCAGATCGAATCTATAATACTTCACAATATGTTAAACTTGTGTTAGATAAGCGTCACCAAGGATTCGTAACCATTAGACTTTATCTTATACAAAATTGTAATGTATTGTTCTGCACGAATACAGAAAAAAACAATTTTGTGAAATATTCCTAATTATGACTCACGAAATAGTAATGACACGATTGCAAACAAACAACGATACGGAGTTTAACGACTCACTTGCCGCGAGTTCGATTCCCAGCCGTACCGTGGTTTATTGCAAATGATCACTGACAATACTTTTCTTGGTATATTTGTTGGGCAACAGAGAAGGAAGCCAAACACAACTGCCTTTCCACTCTGTGCGACCCTCCCTGTGACACTATGCGGTCTAAGCAGCCTGGGAAGCACAGTGAGAGCAAACAGTATGTGGTCTGGAAGATTATGTCAAGTATTCAACTATGGTTTCTGTTGGTACGGCAGCTTTACGAGTAGGTAGATAATTAAAGGTTGAAGTAACAACCTAGGTTACCTAACAGTGTCGCTACACCTGAGGAAAAACGAAACTATACCATTTAGCTCAAAATGTGAACCTCAAAGAGAGTAAATAATTTTAAAACATATGCTACGTAACGAGGAACGTATCTAAACATTAACTTTAAAGAAATATCTTGGAATTTTCTTTAATTAGTGGTCGTCCGGTGAGTTAACAGTAATTAGTGAGTTAACAGTAATTAGTGAGTTAACAGTAAACAGTGTGGTAAGAAGCGAATGCACGGATAAAGTTAATCTGAAAACAGGCAGAGTACTGACCACCTCAGACGCTCACGACCCTGTGGCGAGTTCTTAAACAATGCCGTATACGTTACTCAGGATTCGTACTCTGCTCTTCACAAAAAAACAACAACTGAAAAACACATTACAAATCACTCAATAATCTGGAACGATTCATTCTGGAAATTGGTACAAGAGAATATATAGGTCAGGATTAACTAACTACAAATCGAGCGAATGTTACAAGTCGCAAATACAGTTAACCATTTGAAGCTAAATCACTTATACATAATATAGCTAACAACCAATACTATTTCAAACTTTGTAAATATAAGAAACCGAAGCCAATATTGTACTAGGTAAAGTAAAATGTTACTAGAGTGCCAGGTGGCCAGGTGTGGCACACCTTACACACAGCGTAACAGTGATACACAGTGATACACAGTGATACAGGACGGGTGTGAGTCACCTCATCGTGTGAAGGTCAGCAAAAAATGTGAATCGATATAAGACGTGATCTACAATAAGTATACAGTGAATGAAACTGCACAAAGGGATAAAAAGTCATATTTATATTAACAAAATATGCACTTCTTGGAGACCACATACAAGCAGTCGTTTTGTGTTTCCTGAGTTTTGTTTAGCTTTTATTATGTCAAATATAACTGTTGAATGAAAGCCTGCATATATATATATATATATATATATATATATATATATATATATATATATATATATATATATATATATATATATATATATATATATATATATATATATATATATATATATATATCGTGCCGAATAGGTAAAACTGGTCAATTAGCAAGAATTCATTTAAAATTAAGTCCTTTCTAAAATTCTCTTCTACGTTTAAAGATATATATTTTTTTTTCATTTACGTTAATGTAAAAAATAATAATTTTGTACCAAAAGAACCTTTGAAAACTTACCTAACCTTATTATAACAAGCGCAATTTTAGATAACTTGACAATAATTTAATAATAAACAAACACAATGAAATATATTTTTTTCGATAGGTTTAGAATGATTTTTGTGAAATTATTGAATACACAATTTTTTTCTTGTCTTATACGGCAAGAAGAGCGTTGCTATTTAAGCCAAAATAGCAAGTTTTACCTATTCGGCACGACATTCACACACACACACACACACACGAGTGTGTGTGTGTGTGTGTGTGTGTGTGTGTGTGTGTGTGTGTGTGTGTGTTTGTATGTATTGCTTAAATCTGAGACAATAAGGAATTTAATTGAAATAAGTTATACTGTTTGACTTTATTGGTTTACCGAAGGTTAAATCTATATATCGTATCACTGATATATGGATAAACCATTGTACAAATTTGAAATGGTGTGAAATTTTTCTAGATTTCCTGAATAAAACTTATATGTATACACTGCAGGGTCCGTAAAAGCGGGGCGGGGCCCGAGGTGTGGCAGGATTTCACGGTAATAATGGGGCCGGGCCCCAGGTGCGGCACGGTAGTAGCAGGGCAGGGCTCGAGGTGGGGCAGGATAGTACGGTTACAGTGGGGTGGTGCTCGAGAACGTGGGGCAGGATGGTACGGTAGTGGCAGAGCGGGGCTTGAGGTGGGGCAGGATAGCAATGTGGTAATGGGGCGGTGCTTGAGGACGCGGGGCAGGATAGTACGATAGTGGCGGGGCGGGGCATTATAGCACGGTAGTAGTGGAGCGGTGGGGCAGGATAGCACGGTTGTGGCTGGGCGGGGTGTCCCTGGCCTCTTGACGCCTCATCAGTTGTGTATTGCGTCGGTGGATTGTCATAATCAGGGAAATTTACGTCAAATGAGCATGAGGCGGCGCTTTATGAAGCCCGTTCCTAAACCAGTGATATTTGGGAAAAAAAATTATCTGCTCTTCCGTGCATGCACAATGTGGGAACAGTTCAGGGCTGTGTATATTTTCCTTTGATTTCTTTTGTCGTTACTATACTGTCGATTTTTTTTATTGCACGGGGGCAAAAGAGAAAGTGCTCCTCTTCATAGAAATATTAAAACGTGTAAATAATATAAGGATATGTAGTGCTATATTGCTTAATCCTATGTTAACTGAAATAACCTTGAAGTTCCCCTGTTCATAAATGCTTTGTTAACCCTGCTGGTCTTAGTATAATCACCCCTGCAGCCAAAGGTGCTTCCTGAGGCACGTAATGCAAAGTTACACAAAGGAAATGACAACAGTAGTCTCTGAGGGGTTTTCGTCTACACTCTCTTGTTTCCCCTACACATGTTTAAATTCCATCACAAGGTATATTACTGCTGTTATAAAGAGCTACTTAATTTTGTTTCAGAAAACAAAACGTATGTTTCCTAATCGTATTAATTCCTTTGCATAAAAACGCCCACTGCATTGCATTAGTTTTCCAAATTATATATACTGTCTCCATGACAAATACTGCCCTTTCATGTGATATATACTGACTCTATGGCAAACGCTGCCCTTTCACACAATATATACTGACTCCATGACAAACATTGCCTTTTCAGACGATATATACTGACTCCATGACGAAAACTAGTCTGGCAGATGATGTATATTGACCCCATAACAGCTTGTATTCCGGCCAAGAAATAATTATGCCACAATATATAAAGATTTGCAGCTGATTTGATTTGGTTATATAATTTAAATAGCCAAATATGTCATTGACTTGATTCACTGCTACAATATAAAAGAGCGTATATAAGAAAGAATACGGATGAAGGTATGATAGAGAAAGGGTACTGAATTGTAATATACAAGGTTAAAACTACTTAAAGCAATGTTTACTGTAATTTGATCATGGTACTTTGTGAAAGTAGTGATACACGCTTGTTGAATTAACCACGACTGTGGACATGCTAATAGCATGTCAAATATTTTGGTAGAAATGTATTCTCTACTACGGAGTTATATTCACTCGCTGAATGAATGGCGTTTTACCCTCAGGGTAAAATCTCTTTAAAAAAAAAAATGTTATGCATAAAGTACGTAAAGTACTCCAGTCGGCGTACAGGAATTCACGCGTGTTCAGCCGACATATATCGACTCACTGAAACAAACATGCCCTACTGAGAAATGTAAAAGATACTTTAACAAGAAAATTAGCTCCAGTGAAAATAAACTGATTCCCCAAGCACAAAATATACTTACGTAATATACTGATGATTTAATACTCATGTTTACTTCAATTGACCGAAACTGATTCAGGAGTGTAGCATGGAGTAATTCAGAAACTTGTTCCAGCCAAATATAATGATTCCACAGTAAAAGTGTTCACCTAACCTATAATGATTCCATTACACAAACATATTCTAGCTAATATATAATGGCTCCATAATACACAAACGCGTTACAGGCGACATCCACTTATTCCGTAATGCGCGAAGATGATGTTCCAGGAGACGTAAACGAAGTACCTAATAAATTAAGTCGTTCTAGCCAAGACACGCTCCCTGCATAACATTCACTAATGGCAACAGAGACGATTAATGCCGAATTTTATTCAGTCTTATTAGCGCTTTTTTTGCAGTTCTATTGACCAGCGAAGAACGCTGCTGTGAATTTGTAATGGTAGCCACGTGCTTATTCGTCGCCAGCTTAAAAAAAAAAAAAGATCGATCATTTACAATATACAACCTCAGACACGACCAGGTACTTGGCAAAATTTTCTGCCACAGCGACAATGCTTCTGCTCCTGACTTCACACTGCTGGATTAATGTGAAGATTCCGGTCATTACGGCGACTGTCCTTGGCGTTTCGATTCAACACAAGTTGGGGCACCCAGACTGGCAGATATACGCGCAGCGTTACGAAAACTTCTGTTTGGATACGTTTCTCTCGCGTTTGTCTCCTGGTGAGCGAAACGTATTCTAATAAAAGCTACCCAGCATTGCACAGGAAGCTTTTATTAGTATCTATGCGAATCCTGACCATGTTTGATGTCTACTTGTTTTCTGAAATAATGTTAAAGAACACGTACAAGTAAATGTGCATAGACAAAATGAAGATCAAACAATTACACATCACTGCTTGAAGATTGTCAGGAAATCTTTGTGCTTTCACGGAAATGTTCTTAAGCTTGAAATATGTGAATTACTAAGTTCTTTATGCCCATCTATGGAAGAAATCGCGATAAACGCATAATTGCAAATATATAAAAATACCACAGTAAAAATAGGAAAAACACCTGAGCGCTTTCATGTGTTTACACATCCCCGGAGGAATTCCTCTGAAGATGTGTGTAAGCACATGAAAGTTCTCAGCTAGCAGTTGCCCGATTCAGTCCCTCCTAGCTTCCATCTTCCCTATTCTTCGAACTGTGTACGAAATCCGTTGCCACTGCTTCATTCAGGTTATTCCACTTCCTGACCTATTCTGAGGTTGAAAAAATGTATTTCCTGACATCCCTGTGATTCATCTGTGTTTTCTAATTCCGAGTGTGCTCTCGTGTACCTGGTGCCCGCCTTTCGAATAGTTTTCATGCCCGCCCTATCAAATCCTCCAAACATATTGTATGTCACTAATATTTCTTCCATGGTTCTTCTGTCCTCTAATGTAGTCAGGTATAGTTTTTTAAGCAACTCCTGGTTCATTTCAATTAGCTACAAAACTCACCTATTTTTGATTGTACAGTGCTAGTCTCCGCTCCTGGTTCTGCTTCTTCCACTGACTATTACTGGGTTTACAGTCTCATAGCTTCCTAAGTCCTATCATACCTATTATAAAAGCTATGTAAACATAGAGCCCACCTCTACCACTTTGTTGTCCAGGCTGTTCCACTTCCTGACCATTCCAAGGCTGAAGAAATACTTCCTGACATCACTGTGACACATCTGGGTTTTTTTTTTTTTAACATTCTATTGTGCCCTAGTGTACCTGCCTCCCACCTCTCGCCCTCTTGAGTATTTTGTACGTCGGAATCATATCTTCCCTTCCCTGGTCATTCAACCCTCTAATGTAATCAAGTTTAGTTCCTTTAGTCTCTCATTATGGTTCATACAAATTTCACCTACTGTCAGTGGTGACAATAAGGCAGGAGGAGGTGCATTTCCTTCTTAAATCGCTTGACCAAGAAAAGGCTGTGGGCCCAGACAAGTTGAGCCCAAGATTGCTGAGAAGATGCGCAGACCAGCTAGCAGAACCTCTAACTCTCATCTTTCAGCACTGCATAGTGTTAAATGACCTTCTCTGTGCAAAGAGGCAATGGAACAGAATCAGCAAGACATCCTACTGGGGCAAGTGTTCCACAAGGAAGTGTGCTGGGACCATTGTTATGGAATGTCTACTTCAATGACCTTCATCTCATCCCAGAATCCCATGCATATGCAGACGACTGTACTCTGACATTCACTTATCCAAGAGAAGAAATGCCAGCTGCCCTAAGCTACATCAATCACCAGCTATGAGCTATATCAGCTTGGGGGAAACTGATGGCAAGTAACATTTGCACCTGAGAAAACACAAATGATGGTCTCTAGGCACCATGATGGTAATGCCGGAGCAGTAGTAGGTATGAATGGAAGAGTGTTGGTACCTGGGGAAGAAGTTGATATCCTTGGGGTGAAATTGGGCTCCAAACTGAGCATGAAGAACCACGTAGTAAATCTTGCAAACAAGGCAGCCAGGAAGCTTACAGCACTTCGCCATATCTCGCATCTGCTTGACAGTAGGGGTTGCAAGATTCTGTATGAGACACAAGTACGCTCACACCTTGAGTATGCTCTACTTTCTTGGTTTGCCTTCCCCCCTCTCATCTGCGACTGATTGACAGAGTAGAGAACAGAGCAAGACGTCTCATCTCTCGCCTGGACCCATCCTGGATAGATCTGTCATTTCAGCATTGTCAAAGAACCACACTTGGTTCCACTTCGAGGACTACGAGAAGCAAGCTTCTATACCACAAGACGGGCAGAAAGCAGCAACTTCACTCTGGCTGTATCCTTCTCCAGAACATCACTTCATCTGAGATCATTTATCCCCAGGATGACTTGAGTCTGGAACACATTCGTACAGCATTATGATGTCAACGAGATAAAGTCAGTTGATCAAATGAAAATGCTGGCCCACAGATGGCTTCAACTTCATCCTGTTCCCTACTTGTATGTGTCATAACAATAAAAATGCTTTCAAATGAGCTGATGTAGGTAACAGCTCTTAGCTTTGTCAATAAAGTTAGGAACCCTTAACTTGTAAATAGCTTGTCAATAAAGCTGGGGATCCTAACCTTGTCAAACCCTGTGTAAAAAAAAAAAAAAAGAGAATCATTTATTTTGTGCTGACACGAATGTAGAGAAATGAGGAATGTTAACTGTCAGTTTGGACTGTGTAGAGAGTAAAATTTGGTAACAGTGAGGATTATTAGTTTGGTAGGTTCTGAATTCACGTGTGCAATTCCCTTAATGCCCATGGAAAGGTAACGTGCTCGCCGAAGGGACCAGTAGATCGGCAGTTTACTACCGCACAATTTCCCCATCTTATTTTCATTTTACCTGCATTATTATTATTTGTTCGACTTGGTGCCACAGGGATGGTGACGACAGGCACTGTGATGAGCCATCGCAATACTCATCTTCCATGGGATAACCAGCCTGGTTGTGGGGGTCTTATTTTATAAACTTACTGATGAGGGGGATAGAGAAATCATGGTGGATCTCCATCATGACAGAATTATAGTCTGTCTTCATTAATGATAGCTTGTGCTGCCTCATAAATAATGGCACCCAACCCGAAATCATTTTTGAAAAATTACTGAATAATTTGCGTCGGAAGGTGAGCAGCTATTTAGCTTTCATGTGACAGCTGACTGAAACTTATGATGTTAAAGAGAGACGACAAGCTACATTTGTCTCAGTGTCATATTGTAAATATATCACTGTTTCGACGCCATGATAAGGCCGTTTTTGCCTAACAATACGATGTTGATGGTAGTTGCCGCTGACAAACACATGCATCTAATTTACCACGTGCCCAGACAAAAACACAGGGTATTTCGTACATCACGTGATAGGTATAGGCTGCGCGGGGATCGTCAAAATGCGTTTTTAAACGTGTATTTCGCACTTTACGAATAAACACGCACTTCAACATAGATTTTCAAAGGCAAATAAGATAGCGATCCAAGCTTTTATATATAAGGATATCATCAGGTGTGCAGAAGATTTCTCGTAATAGAAATTAAAGGTTGGATTAGTATCCATCTTCTTTTTCGTTTTTAATAGTTTATTAAACTGCCACCAGGAGTGGCTTTGTTTCACATATACATACATTTGTGAATACGATCCATACATCACGAAACTGATCTTTGTTTCTCCTTCAATGTAGTCAGTACAGTAATTGCAGATCCTGTTAATTCTCTTTAATATATCTTATCAATCCTTATGATAAACATTTTTGGAATATATTTTCTTAATAAATATTTTTGTGTAACCAAATCTTTAAATGCAATTTATTTAAATTTCGATATTATGCTTTTATGGATATATTCACGTAAATTAACGTACCTGTAATATGATTTTTTTTTTGCTACAAAATTAACTCACTAACATACGTAAACATTACACACGCCTAACTTGAGTTAGTATTTATCACTATGTTAATATGGTGATGTCAAGGTGATTTTTGGGGGGTTAAGGACATAGTGAATAGATGCACTTGTACAGGGGAGGGAGGGAGTGAATGATCGACTGACAACCCCATTGGACACAGGATACACCACTTAAACTACGTCTCAGACAAAAAAAATAACCTGCTCTCAAAACATACAACCTCTTTTGTCATGCATTGTCAGTCAGTGAGACAAGTCGACAATAGCAGGAATATTTGCAGAGAAGGAACTACCTAGAGAGATAGTCCAACTACGGGCAGAGGGTGAGAGCACGAGATGGATGGAAAGAGAGAGAGAGAGAGAGAGAGAGAGAGAGAGAGAGAGAGAGAGAGAGAGAGAGAGAGAGAGAGAGAGAGAGAGAGAGAGAGATAAATTCATATAGATCACTGGCGAGACAGGCTGAACCTAGTCAGACCCCCCGTAGTGAGTAACCCGTCCAGACCAGGCTGGCTGGTGTACTTGTCTGCCCTCCCTCCCTACACACACACACACACACACACGCACTCGTATACGCACTCATATGCACACTGTTTCTTGCGTAAGTAAACGAAATGACAAGAAATCGAGTCAAAGTATTCGTGTTCGCAGATGACGTGACACTAAGGAGAATGCAAAAAGGAGCAGACTAGGAAAGACTACAGATGGATCTGGACAAGTTGCAGGATTGGCCCAGCAAATGAAAAGTTATGAAAATCGGGAAAGGATGAAGAAGACCGGAAATAGTATTAAGGCTCGGGGTACAAAGGCAGCACATGCCGTAGCTATCAGGAACTTCAACAAGGAGGCATTCACGACCCTATACGCGACATATATCATGCCCATCTTCGGGTAAGCAGCGCCAGTATGGAACCTGCATCTGAAAAGCATGTCGAGACGCTAGAAAAAGAGCAAAGGTTTGCAACGAGACTAGTACGAGAGTTGCGAGGTATTAGCTATGACAGAAGACTAGAGGAGCTAAACCTGACTACACTTGAGGACAGAAGGACCAGAGGTAACATGATTACAACTTAGAAAATACTGAGAGGAATTCAGGGGGTGAACAGGGCGAGTCTGCTTAAAAGGGAAGTCTCAGGTACTCAGCGGATCAAGGATGTTAGAAAACTCTTCTTTAGACTTAAAATGGTCAGGAAATGGAACGACCTAGACAGTTAAGTGGTAGAGGCAGGATCCATACATATCTTTAAGAATAGGAATGGCAGGGCTCACTTAGCCAGGAGACAGTGAACCCAGTAGCGGTCAGCGGAGACCCGGGACCAGGAGCAGCGTCGAGCTCTGCAATCGCATGTAGGTGAATACACAACAGGCCAAGCGACTATCGACTGGTGCCTTTGACAACCTTTGACTCACGTATACACACATCATAAAACACACACACACACACACACACACACACACACACACACCATCCCTCTCTGTTTTTCCTAGGTCAAGATCTGACCCTTAAACCAGTTATCTCACTCCACCCCTGGCACCACTTGCTCACACTACCTCCCTTCCCAGTTACCATCTCCTGATGTCGCCTTACCTCATGGATACCTCAAGAATGTGTCGGGGTCTTCGATCCCCCCCCCCACGTCCCAGACCATCTTGCCACAACTTTAGTTGTCATTTGATTACCATAGTGACTACCAGCTAATTACCATTGTAGCAATTACCATGTGATAACCATATTGTCAGTCATGTGATTACCATAGTGCCAGTTGTCATATGATTACCATAGTGCCAGTTGTCATATGATTACCATAGTGCCAGTTGTCATATGATTACCATAGTGCCAGTTGTCATATGATTATCATAGTGCCAGTTGTCATATGATTACCATAGTGCCAGTTGTCATATGATTACCATAGTGCCAGTTGTCATATGATTATCATAGTGCCAGTTGTCATATGATTACCATAGTGCCAGTTGTCATATGATTACCATAGTGCCAGTTGTCATATGATTACCACTGTCATAAAATCATCTCACTTAACAAAGTGTATTAGTTTCTGTCACTGATCCACCTCGCAGTTAAGGCTCACTTTAGTGATTCCACCAAGCCAGGAGCCATTCAAACTTATGTTGCTGGTGTCATCATTCATCGCTCACTTATGTTGCTGGTGTCATCATTCATCGCTCACATTAGAATATTTTAGTCATTAAGGATCATTGTGATTGCACACCCCTTATCAGCCCCCCCACCCCCCACCTCACAGAGCTCGCCCTGTCATTATTGAAACAATGTTTCGCTCTGTTAGAGCTTTGACAGAAGCGAAACGTTTCCCAGTAATCGCTTATTCTGCAACATGTCGTTCTAATCTGAGCATCGCACGAACTGCCAGACTCTTTTATCCTTATTTACCATACGTTCGTGGTGTTGTCGTCTCTGCTTGCGTACACGCGACGAATTCGCTGTTCGATTGAAGGCCATTCGACTACACCAGAGTCATTATGACTCAGGAAATCCTAATAAAACGATTGCAATACAGCAGTCCTCATTAAAACAATCAGAAATAGACACTGATGGGAACTCTTAGTGTATAAACCCGGCAGTTTATATATATATATATATATATATATATATATATATATATATATATATATATATATATATATATATATATATATATATTACTGACTCAGAAAATCGTAATTACACGACTGCAAGCAAACCACGAAACAGGTGGGGTTTGAATTATGTCGAGTGAGTCCTGAAACTGGTCTAGTGGCTTACGCACTGGCCTGGAGTTTTACTACTCACTTGCCGCCAGTTTAATCCCACACCCGTACCGTGGTCATTTCTGTCATCTTCCCATTCTCCATCCAATCCGATTCTAGTTATCACCCAATTTCTCACTTTTTCTCCCACTCCGCCGCCTCAGTCGTCGGTACATCCGGTTTGTCTAACACCAACCAGTGTTCCAAGGACACAGGATCCTATTTTCACAGCTCTTTCTCTGTCTTATTTATGCACACGTTTAGGCACATGTCTACCAATACATACCACTCAAGAACATTTTCAAGAAACTACAAGAAGACTTCAACAAACTGAAAAGACAGCCCAACAGAGGACTAAATTTTAATCTCAGAAAGTGCAAGGTCATAAGGAGACTGGGGAAAATGCCACTGGCGAGACAGTACCAATTGTGGGAGTATCAGCTACTGACACTGGGAGGAGGGTGGGGGAGGGAAGGAGGGAACAAGTGTCTGGTTCATGCGCCTCTGTCTGGAGGCCCATGAACCGTATCATTGGTGGTAAATGTATAAACTGCTTTCAGAAGCCTAAATAATGCGTCGTTTAAGACGCATTATTTAGGCGAATCCTGCAGTATATAGCACCAGTTGAGACTTTCCCTAACCTGTTGATTGCACAGTAGCTTGAGGTTGGATAATCATTATACTTTTTGTAGCTAGGTGGCTAGAGCTGTGAGCTGTTAATCTCAAGACTACCAGGCCGTCCGAACTCCTAAGATTATTTACATTAACTTTGTATAAATGTCACAGTTCACATGCATACACGGACGATAGAAAACGTGCATTTACAAAGAAGCAGTATTGCTATGCAGCGTCACAACCTTCTACAGCAGGAATGAACAATGTATAAACTAATCGCTGAGCTGGCCATGAAGGAAATGACATCCGATGTTTTGATTACAACTAGCACCTCTATTGCCAAGCATTTTGTAGGAATGACAATCGATTTGAGCGTGAGTTACTGTAAGCTACAGATACAATAACACTACCAACAAATTAACAAATTACTAGTTCAGTTATTTGATCGATGAGTTTACTGGTGGGCGAAAAAATTCCTTAACAAAGTAACGAAATCTTGTCCAATGTCGGTATTGACAAAGTTGCGTATTTTCTCACAAACAATATCTGGAAGAAAGGTGTATGTAGGAGAAACTGAGATAAGTTGGAATAAACGTGTATGAGCACATAAAGAAATGTTAGAAGGAGCAACATATGCAGTGTTATGCACTATGAATTGGACTGTAGTAACAATTTAGATTTCAACAATCGCAATCAGGTGTTTATATCTGACCATGCTTTTTATGAAGAAATATATTGTTGAATCAAAACTTAATTTGCCTGGAGGGCAACTATATTTTTTCAGGACAATTCACGCCAAGTCCGTGTAATCATCTTTACAAAATGTTTGGAAATAGGTCATGTGACATGGAGTAATAATACTGATTCTTTAGTTATGCTGTACAGTGGTGTGTACAAATTTGATTCATTGACGATAGTTGGCAAATAAAAATTCCAGCCATAAGTTTATCCTGTGCTTGAAAATCTTAGTGCGTTCATTTATATGCACAAATCCATAAAATAAATCCACATGTTTCCATCAAAGTTAATATAAATAAATTAACAAACTTAACAAAAATCTTAATAAGAAGTAATAACAATATTTAAAATATGTTTTCTGCAGTCCTCTCACTGCCTCACAACCCCCCAATTAAACATATATTTCCAATTATTTATAACGAATCCCAAATAGCAGTCTTACCCCCCCCCCAAAAAAAAAAAAAAAAAACTTTTTCCCGCAGCAGCCATTAACCTTCCCCCAGAGAGAAAGCTCACACTATAAACCACGATAGCCATAAGACGTGAGGAATTTCGCTCAATTGTTTACCACTTTACGGCCACCAGATTACTTCTCGCAATTTGAGAAATGAATACTAATCAGCGTGAACGTGGCGTCGTAAACCAGGTGATTGGGGATCCCGAGCGCGGCCCCCAGGGAGGAAGAAGAAGACGCCCTAATCAAATTCACTTAACTTTATAGCTGGACGATAAATGATTGTTATTTTAACTGTTTGGTAGGGCAGGTATGAAATACTTGTGTCAGTCTAAGAGTAACAGGGCAAATGTGAGGTGTTCAGAATGTCTGAACGAAACACTACTGAAAGTTACTTCGTATTGAAGAAATGTAGAATTAATTTTAATCGATCTGATCATATCAAAAACTCTTAAAATGAAGTGTTTGCAATGATTTTCTTATTAGAAAATCAATTCTATGGCGCAGCTGGAAAAGTAACTGATACCAACATATAACTTTTTTTTCTTTTCGTGATTTACTGTTAGACAGTAAATCACAAATGTCCATAGTTATGGTTTTCGTAATTTTACAGGGAAGGAAGAAACTTGGGAAAACCATCTTTTAAGACAATGTTAGAAAGCCTGTATACTATCTGCTCTCAGTGCGGTGCCTACCTCAAGTGCTGCTAGATACGTTATAACTCTCTTTAACGCAACAATGACGATAATTACGTTTCAAATAGTTATTGCCGAGACGTGAAAAGTGTATTAAGTTGGTGTAAGAGTTGTTGGTAATTAGTGTGTGGCAAGATAAATATTGTCTTCACCATATTCAGACCATAAAGCCCTGGTGACTTGGCTGTCTCTTCAATAGAGCCTTTGGAAAGTTTACGCTCTGAGATTAAGCACTACGTTTTCTTATTCAGTTATGCAAATGAGTAGCTACTTAAACTTGTAACCCACTTCCCTTTGGTGGCTCAGGTGTGGTTGAAAATTACAACAGAAATTCTCCATTTGCACAGGCAAGACTAACGGCCAGAGGAGATAACCAATCGCAACGTGCTTTTTACCTTAAAGCTAACTTATGATTGGTCATTACCACTAACAGCCAGCAAGTTTGTGAGTTAATTGTTCGTTGCAGATATATAGCTGCATTCAAGAATGGCACTTTAGTCTCCGTGTGCTGTTCTCCGACTTGTAATTAAGCAAGAGTTGAACGAGGTGTTTCAGACTAGTAATTCAGTATATTATAGGTTCGAGTCCTCACATATGCAAACGAGGAAGCAGTATATGGAGAGCGTGAGATGGCGCCTACTAACTTACTCCTTCGCTTTTTTCTGGCAAAGATTCTACAGTATATAGTTGTCTTTGGTTCTGATATTTCTATGTATCATTAGAAAAAGGTTTACCTTTGAGTTTCTACAAACTCAGACATTAACGAACGAAATCAAAGAAATATTCAGTAAATGTTGTTTGTAAAACGTGCCAGATTAGCAGAGAAAACCAGCAGCCTAGCACAGTATCATAAATATTGATGGTGGTGCTGCTGTGTGTGTAGTGGGGGGGGGGAGGTGATGTTTATATATCGTTATTCTGGATAAATAGAGCTGAAGTTGTAGAATACACGGCCATAGGCGCAACAAATGTATATGTTATAATATATTACCATTAATCTCTTGAGAGAGCCTAGCGGCGTGTTCCCCTGGTCTTCTATCATTGATACCTGTCTGGTGTGTGTTGTCGGTCGTGTCTGCGGACGGCTCGCCTAGCCAGCCACTATATTCTATCCAGTCTCCTTCGTAAACATCAATGTCGAAAGTCCGGTAGCCAGTATAAGTGGCGTCGGGCTTACTTTATGACAACTGATGAAAATGTATTCACGGTGGTTTATAAATTTAGATAACATCATTATATTCGGGCAGTCTTCTGACACAATGTGATTTAAAATTTATACGTATATATAAATCCCATTAATATATTTGGATAGCGGAGCTCATACTGAGATGACCATATGGCATCCCACTTCTGTTATCAGATGGAGACGAGGCCATCAGACACACTCAGGAAATACAACCGTTTGTACACACCGTCATGCTTGTAAACCAATGGGTTATCGCTAGTATTGTTCCATTCTTATTCCTGAGAATGTTATCGCAGATAGTAACAAAGAGAAGTGCTTGGCCAGGGGGAGGGGGAAGTGGGTATGGGGAGGGAGGGTATGTGTGCATGAGAATGGGGTTGTTGTAACAGCAGTCAGCCCAAGTCCCGCTGTCAGCTCCAGAGTTGTTTTCCCTTGTAAACTGTAAGTGCACGCTCACCCTAGATTATCTATCGATTATAAAATATATATATATATATATATATATATATATATATATATATATATATATATATATATATATATATATAATGTCGCGCCGAATAATTAAAACTTGCTATTTTGGCGTAAGTAGCAACGCTCTTCTTGCCGAATAAGGCAAGCAATAATTTGTATAAGCAATAATTTCGCAAAAATCATTCTGAACCTAACGAAAAAAATATATTTCATTGTATTTGTTTATTATTAAATTCTTGTAAACTTATCTAAAATATATTTAGTTGGATTAGGCTAAAATAAATTGTGCTTATTATAATAAGATTAGGTAAGTTTTCTAAGGTTCCTTTTGTACAAAATTATTAATTTTTACATTAATATAAATGAAAAAATATATCTTTAAACGTATAAGAGAAATTTTTAGAAAGGACTTAATTTTAAATGAGTTCATTGACCAGTTTTACCTATTAGGAACGACATATATATATATTAAACAAGTAGGTTGGTAGACAGGAACCACCCAGGGAGGTACTACCGTCCTGCCAAATGCGTGTGAAACGGAAATTGTTTTACACAATGGTAGGATTGCTGATGCTTTGTCTTTGTCTCAACACACAAGTCAACAGGTACTTTTTGCTACTTACACTCAGGTTACACTACACATTCATGAATTCGTATATGTGTACACACCTATCTGAGTTTTCTTCTATTTTCTTAATAGTTCTTGTTCTTATTTATTTCCTTTCATCTTCATTCGTAAGCCATGCGTGTCGTAAGAGACGATTGAAATGCCGGGATCAAGGGACTAGTAACCCACCCTTCTGTATAAATTACTAAATGTCAAATGAAGAAAAACTTTATAGTTTTCTTGTTTTTTGGGTCACCGTTCCTCGGTGGGGGACGACCGGTTTGATAAAAAAAAATATATATTAAACACACTTAAAATAGGGCAAGTATTTATCGACAAGTGCTTTTGAGAACCGGTGAATAAAACACACACACACACACACACACATACACACCATGGGTAGGGGATTATAAGTGGGTACAGAGCAGCTGTAGGGAGGGAAACGTCTGTGAGCATCCCGCAGATTTGAAATTCTTGTGCAGCTTAATCCGTGACTGATGTTACCTATCCCTCCCTTCCTTCCCTTCCTTAGTGACTTGTGTTACCTAACCCTCCCCTTCCTTAGTGACTGATGTTACCTAACCGTCCTCTTCGTTTGTAACTTTTGTTGCCTAACCCTCATCTTTGTCGTTATCAGTGTTGATGTTCGTTATCTTTCATTATGGCTGCCTTGAATTTCGTTAGCGTAGGCAGTGATGTTGATGCTTACTGTTTTTGCCCACACTTCTTGGTACTCTCTACTCCTCTCGTCCTCTCGTGTACTCTGACTCTCTTGATGTCTTCAGCAACTCCGCTGGAGTTACTCTGCGAGAGAGTGCATGATGCTACCCAACGTGCAGTGCATGGTGCTGCCCACCACACAGTGCATGGTACTGCCCACCACACAGTGCATGGTGCTGCCCACCACACAGTGCATGGTACTGCCCACCACACAGTGCATGGTGCTGCCCACCACACAGTGCTGAATGCCACACACTGACAGCTCACCGCACAGTCTGCCCACCACACAGTGCATGGTACTGCCCACCACACGTTTAGTCGAGGTTTTGGCAATTTGCAAACTCGCCGTAAATCACGTGTAATACATGTAATTACTGCTTGGCACCCGGAGGTTCCCACCACAGGTGCCAAGTGCATATTTCCTGCACACTAAGCAATGTACCTATCTACTCAACCAGATGCGCCTGCCGTGGGCGAGCTCTACCTCCTGGACCCGTCTCCCCATCTCTTAATTTTCGATTGAAGAAGTTCATAGTCTTTTGTTCCATTTTAAGGAAAGATGTTCCTTGGTAGAGGTAAAGGGATCCCTATCCCTTAGATCGTTCCTAATTACCTCCTGTTCTCAGTTTCTGTATAATCTCTACGGGTTATGTAGAAGAGTGTAGTCATTATGGGGTCTAGTTTATGGCGAGTGTGGCGATACACAGGAATGTGTGGAACTGACTTGTGGCAACAGATAGGGATGTGTGGAACTGACTTGTGGCAATAGATAGGAAGGTTGGTAATTGACTTGTAACAACAGAGTGTGTGTAATACACTTGTGACAGACAGAGATGTGTGTAATACACTTGTGACAACAGATAAGGATCATCACAGTTGCTGGAGAAGCATCTAGTGTCCTGGTGACGGTGGTAAGTTGTGGGACGCTGCTACGCACTCTACGCTTCCCGTCTACAGTGATGCTGGTTTAAACAATGTCTTTGACTCAAGATGACGAGTAATTTGAACTTGCACTAACTCATGCACTCACTCATGCACTCACTTTGTCAAATGGTAAATATTACTAAATACTAAAACTGGCCTTCATTCCAGATTTTGTATAGAATCTAACCAGGACAAAACGAACTAGTCAATGCAGGAGTATACACTAAACCTTGTAGAGGCTGTGACAAGATATATGTAGGTGAAACAGCAAGGAGCCTCGAGACACGCCTCAATGAACACATTGACGCATGTAGGAATGTTAACTTGAACAAAGCCTGCGTACAACACCGGAATTCCACCAATCACCTCATGAAATTCAACGACGCCCGACTAGTGATCAGAGAACCTAATTTCCGCAGACGTAAATGCCTTGAATCATCATTAATCACTGTTTCTAACACAAGCAAAATAAAGGCAGCTTCATCATTTCTGAAGTATTAGCAAAAATCCTCCTCAAAACAGCAAACCCTGCCATTACATAGTCTCTGCTGCTAATACTACACTAGGACATAACAGAGGAGGAACACTGAAACAGACCTTCTCAAATCCAACCACCTACAGACATATTTGTTTAAACTATTTTTATGCTACACAAGTAATAGCTTTTATAACCTTTTACACATGTGGAAGTTGATTGTTCTACCAAATTGTATTACTGCTGCTACTACAACTAATATTACTACTACCTCTAGTATTGATAAAGCTCCTGGAGAGCGAAACGTTGCCGCAATAAAATGTCACATTAGTTGCATTTGTGTCCTTTTACTTAACAAGGTTCAAAAGACCGGAAACGAGCTAAAGATTCTGCGGTCACCTATTGGAGGCTCGACACCCCACCCTTTTCTGCAAACAAATCGGTATGTACACACATTAGAGATATGGCTAGGTACGCAAATCAACAGACCGAGGCAAAGATTAAAAAAATATATATTTACTTTTTTACGTTCATAGCTTTTGTACAGTATACATACCTGCTTTTATCTACCTACCTAGAGGTCGTTCCAAGGATCAACGCCCCAGCAGCCCAGTCCTTGACCAGTCCTCGCGGTGGATCAGGGCCTGATCAGCCAGACTGTTACTGCTGGCCGCACACAGTCCAACGTACGAACCACAGCCCGGCTGATCGGGCACTGACTTTAGGTATCTGTTCATTTTCCTCTAGGAGGAGCCACATGTCTATGGTGCGTCCAACAAAATAAACAGACTTTGGATGTCACTACCGCCCTCCTCCGGCTGGGTTACAAGTATCTTTGCAGGTTAAATCACCACCACCAAATGTAGACCAAAGGAAATGTAAACTTTGTCAAATGGACTATTGTCACACCCTGCGTCATTATGTACTGGAGTGCGATAAAATTAATGAATTCAGAGACAACTCACTCAGAAATATTCAAGATATGTCGAAGTATTTTATCCACAGTGGTATATTACAAACCATTCTGGAAAAATACCTTGACTTTGTTCACTGTAGATAAAGCTAATATTTGCTTTAATAACTCATTGCAATTGTGATCAGGTGTAGACGTGTGAATAATTCATTACCTTTGTAACTTGTTCAGCTGTCAAAACATTGCGGCCCAGTCCCTGGACCCAATATGTACCTTTGTAATCTCTTTGACTACCGCCCACAGGATGGGTATGGGATGCATAATAAAGATATTAAACTTAACTAAATCCCTTGAAAGTAGCTTTTATGGGTAGTTTTAAATGAGATCATTGAAATCACAGCTTGGGTGGGGATCCAACCCAGGGTAGGCGAGCCCTGGAGCTTTAGCCCAACCCGTTGTGTGATTGGTTTTCAATCGTCTTATTACGATTTCGTGAGATTAGATCAATGATTAGTAAACATTATTTTGATAACACAGTCAAAATTTACATATTATTTTTTTTCTCTTAACAGGTGAGTGTTGACCTCGCTATCACTGGAGGGTCCGAGGTAAGTGTTGACCTCGCTATCACTGGAGGGTCTGAGGTAAGTGTTGACCTCGCTATCACTGGAGGGTCCGAGGTAAGTGTTGACCTCGCTATCACTGGAGGGTCTGAGGTAAGTGTTGACCTCGCTATCACTGGAGGGTCCGAGGTAAGTGTTGACCTCGCTATCACTGGAGGGTCCGAGGTATTGTTGACCTCGCTATCACTGGAGGGTCTGAGGTAGTGTTGACCTCGCTATCACTGGAGGGTCCGAGGTAAGTGTTGACCTCGCTATCACTGGAGGGTCCGAGGTAAGTGTTGACCTCGCTATCACTGGAGGGTCCGAGGTAAGTGTTGACCTCGCTATCACTGGAGGGTCCGAGGTAAGTGTTGACCTCGCTATCACTGGAGGGTCCGAGGTAAGTGTTGACCTCGCTATCACTGGAGGGTCCGAGGTAAGTGTTGACCTCGCTATCACTGGAGGGTCCGAGGTAAGTGTTGACCTCGCTATCACTGGAGGGTCCGAGGTAAGTGTTGACCTCGCTATCACTGGAGGGTCCGAGGTAAGTGTTGACCTCGCTATCACTGGAGGGTCTGAGGTAAGTGTTGACCTCGCTATCACTGGAGGGTCTGAGGTAAGTGTTGACCTCGCTATCAATGGAGTACCTGAGGTAAGTGTTGACCTCGCTATCACTGGAGGGTCTGAGGTAAGTGTTGACCTCGCTATCACTGGAGGGTCTGAGGTAAGTATTGACCTCGCTATCACTGGAGGATCCGAGGTAAGTGTTGACCTCGCTATCAATGGAGTACCTGAAGTAAGTGTTGACCTCGCTATCACTGGAGGGTCTGAGGTAAGTATTGACCTCGCTATCACTGGAGGGTCTGAGGTAAGTGTTGACCTCGCAATCAATGGAGTACCTGAGGTAAGTGTTAACCTCGCTATCACTGGAGGGTCTGAGGTAAGTGTTGACCTCGCTATCACTGGAGGGTCTGAGGTAAGTGTTGACCTCGCTATCACTGGAGGGTCTGAGGTAAGTGTTGACCTCGCTATCACTTGAGGGTCTGAGGTAAGTGTTGACCTCGCTATCACTGGAGGGTCTGAGGTAAGTGTTAACCTCGCTATCACTGGAGGGTCTGAGGTAAGTGTTGACCTCGCTATCACTGGAGGGTCTGAAGTAAGTTTCTTATGATTGTGGGAGATAAGTATCCTGGAGGAGTCTTGCCCCGTGCAGTTATGCATTGTACGAAACTTAACAAAATACACTTGTTTGCCGAGCAGTCTTTCAAGGGGCCACGTTTCGAACCTCGTTGATATGATCAAGGTATGACTTGATGAAGGTAAACACAGAGCAATACGTCGTCCTAATAAAAGGTTGTTCTGGTTATGAGGTCCTTATTCTTCAACAGTGTTGTTAATTCATTATTAAGATCCCTTATATGGAAGTTGTACTTTATAAGGGAGTTTTGTCTCTTGTGGGAGTTTTGTCTCTTGTGGGAGTTTTGTCTCTTGTATGAGTTTTGTCTTTTGTGGGAGTTTTGTCTCTTGTGAGAGTTTTGTCTCTTGAGGGAGTTTTGTCTCTTGTGAGAGTTTTGTCTCTTGAGGGAGTTTTGTCTCTTGTGGGAGTTTTGTCTCTTGTATGAGTTTTGTCTCTTGTGGGAGTTTTGTCTCTTGTGAGAGTTTTGTCTCTTGAGGGAGTTTTGTCTCTTGTGAGAGTTTTGTCTCTTGAGGGAGTTTTGTCTCTTGAGGGAGTTTTGTCTCTTGAGGGAGTTTTGTCTCTTGTGAGAGTTTTGTCTCTTGAGGGAGTTTTGTCTCTTGAGGGAGTTTTGTCTCTTGAGGGAGTTTTGTCTCTTATGGGAGTTTTGTCTCTTGAGGGAGTTTTGTCTCTTGAGGGAGTTTTGTCTCTTGTGGGAGTTTTGTCTCTTGTGGGAGTTTTGTCTCTTGAGGGAGTTTTGTCTCTTGAGGGAGTTTTGTCTCTTGTGGGAGTTTTGTCTCTTGTGGGAGTTTTGTCTCTTGTGGGAGTTCTCTCTCTTGTGGGAGTTCTCTCTCTTGTGGGAGTTCTCTCTCTTGTGGGAGTTCTCTCTCTTGTGAGAGTTCTCTCTCTTTTGCGAGTTCTCTCTCTCTCTCTCTCTCTCTCTCTCTCTCTCTCTCTCTCTCTCTCTCTCTCTCTCTCTCTCTCTCTCTCTCTCTCTCTCTCTCTCTTTTCTCTTCTGTCATTTCTCTCTTGTGGGAGTTCTCTCTTCTTGGGTTCTCACTCTACAAGAAGTTGTCGTTGTGCATTGAAATAAAAATTATTATTATTATTATTATTATAGATGCCGTCGTTCTTCGTAGCAATAATATTAGAATTACCAACAAAACAAAGCTAGAGAGCGAAACGTTGCCATCATAAAATGTCGAATTAGTTGCATCTGTCTCCATTTACCTAACGCTTTACGTAGTGTTGCCGCTGGAGACTATTAACAAATATCCTGTTTATTTTCGCCTTCAAATCGTGGATACAGTCGAGACAACATTGGTTTTCCCCGTCCCGTCCGAGGTCAACAATTTTAATAGACTGTGAAGTATAGAGACGCTGGTGAACAAGCTTGCTTTCGTTGGGACAACTTTTGGTTTTCTCAGAGCATGATGATGATGACCTGAAACGTAGGTCCTGTAAAAGCCTGCAATGCAACGCGTATCTCCCCGTCACTGTTATGAAGACTATTGAGACAATATTTTGCTCCAAGGAGATCTTTCTCGTCATGATTTGACAAAGTTCTTCTTTCCAGTGAAACGTTTCGAATGAAACGTTGATTTCATAGAAATAGATGTACAGTTGGGGTGATATGTTGATGAGGTGATCGTAGGTGACGATAAATATGTCTGCGAGATGGGTATTGTCTATTGGATCTTTGTGTTTCTTAGTAGCACACCCAAGTGTGTCTGTCTAGTCCATTTGTTTTCCACGTTTCTTATGCATCTTTTGCAATTAGGTAACTTTGTTGTTCTTGTGGCTTTGGTGTGTGAATGTATGTACTTCTTGTACCGGTGCCTGTACATTTTCATATACATTTGCATATCCTTGTATCTGCGCTTCTTCTTTGTATCGTTAATGGTCTTGTGCCTCATTGTACCAGTGCATTACTGTTTCCAAATGAATGATTTAACCTGACGTGATTGTTGACCGAATTGGTACACGACACTTTACATTACAGAAGCTCTTGTGGAAGACCAACAGTCAGAAGTCGAACTTCTTAGATCATATCTTGCCAGTCTCTTCTCCTTTCCCCTCCTCCTCCTTTCCTCCCCTCCTCCTTCCTTCCCCTCCTCCTCCTTCCTTCCCTTCTCCCCCCGTCCTCCTCCTTACCGTACGTACCTACCAGGATACCAGCCAATTATCGCAGCGCTAACTTACCTCCGGTGCCGAAGGAGTTTGATTCCTTATCGCTGATTAGTACCATTCGCGTGAGTTGCGTCCCGGCGCACGGCACCTGGTCCAGTTTTTGTAGACAGAGGGGCTCTGTCCGCCGCTACTGGAAACTGCATACTGTTCTCGAGGCCAACGTAAACCCTCGTATATATATCCACACCCGGCCATCACGGCGGATAAAAAGGTTAACATTAGCACTAGAGACTCACCGCCACGCTCCTACGCTCATGTTCAGGCTAAACTCTCAAACTTACAGTCGTTTATCCGTAGAATTAAATGAGTAAGTCAGTATCTTCATATACCTGAGCTTGATTGTCCACTTATTGAGGAATATAGAGATTAACAGTATAATAACATGTGTGGTATGTTACGGTATCTTATTAATAAAAATGTGTTACCAAACATTTTAAGCGGTATCCTACGTTTGCTTGTAATAGATGAAATGTAATCGTTATATATACACCCAGATGTACCCCTGTTAATCTTCGTACGGCATAGCTTCTAGGTTTTTGTGTGTGCCCATATGTTCTTGTTTTGCTGTCTACAGGATGAATGAAAGGTGCGCAATGAGCTAGTGGTTTCTGCTGCAAAATCTAATATCAAATGTAATCTAATTACTTCTCTCTCTCTCTCTCTCTCTCTCACACACACACACACAGAAATGCATTAAGATTAAAAATCCGACTTGTTAATAACTACTGTTTCCTTGTAAGAAGAGGTACGATAAAGTTCTTGAAGCAAGGAGAGAGTGGACCTAGCAGCGACCAGCGAAGAGGAGAGGCCAGGAGCTGTGAGTCGACTCTTGAAACCACAAATAGGTGAGTACAAATAGGCGAGTACACACATATACACACAACTCTGGCTAGGAAGTGCTCGAACCCGGGACCATCTGGTCCTGTCATCAGAGGCATTCTCTACAGTGGGATGGGCTGATGCTGGCACACTTCTACCTTGCCCCTGAGAGAATTTTTCCCTTAACCTATACTTTGCAGGTCTTGAAACACTGCCTAGCTCCTGATGAAGCATGAGAGCGCGAAAGATCTTAAGCTAAAGATTTCCTTCCCCAAGTGGTTTGTTTTGTATTGAATATATATATATATATATATATATATATATATATATATATATACACACATTGTGGCAGATGTCGCAAGTGTATGGAATAGGAGGTAGGTTATTAAAAGCAGTGCAGAGGTTTTACGAGGATAGTGAGGCTCAGGTTAGAGTATGTAGGAGAGAGGGAGATTATTTCCCAGTAAAAGTAGGCCTTAGACAAGGATGTGTGATGTCACCGTGGTTGTTCAATATATTTATAGATGGAGTTGTAAGAGAAGTGAATGCTCGTGTGTTGGCAAGAGGTGTGGGGTTAAAAGATAAAGAATCTAACACAAAGTGGGAGTTGTCACAGTTGCTCTTTGCTGATGACACTGTTTTTGGGAGATTCCGAAGAGAAGTTGCAGAGGTTGGTGGATGAGTTTGGTAGGGTATGTTAAAGAAGAAAATTAAAAGTGAATATAGGAAAGCGTAAGGTGATGAGGAAAAAAAATAGGTAACGAAAGATTGGATATCAGATTGGAGGGAGAGAGTATGGAGGAGGTGAATGCATTCAGATATTTAGGAGTGGACGTGTCAGTATATGGGTCTATGAAAGATGATGTGAATCATAGAATTGACGAGGGGAAAAAGGTGAGTGGTGCATTGAGGAGTCTGTGGAAACAAAGAACTTTATCCATGGAAGCAAAGGGGGAAATGTATGAGAGTATAGTTATACCAACGCTCTTATATGGGTGCGAAGCATGGGTGGTGAATGTTGCAACATGGAGAAGGCTGGAGGCAGTGGAGATGTGTCTGAGGGCAATGTGTAATGTGAATATAATGCAGACAATTCGTAGTGTGGAAATTAGGAGGAGGTATGGAAATACCAAAACTATTATCCAAAGGGCTGGGGAGGGGTTGTTTAGGTGGTTCGGACATGTAGAGAGATGGAACAAAATTGAATGAGTTCGAGAGTGTATATATCTTTAGTGGAGGGAAAGCGGGGTGGGGGTCGGCCTAGGAAAGGTTGGAGGGAGGGGGTACAGGAGATTTTGAGTGCGAGGGGCTTGGACTTCCAGCAAGCATGCGTGAGCGTGTTAGGACCGAATGGAGACAAATGCTTTTTAGGACTTGACGTGATGTTGGAGTGTGAGCAGGGTAATATTTATGAAGGGATTCAGGGAAACCGGCAGGCCGGACTTAGTCCTGGAGATGGAAAGTACAGTGTCTGCACTCTGAAGGAGGGGTTTTAATGTTGCAGTTTTGTAACTGTAGTGTAAGCACGCCTCTGGCAAGACAGTGATGGAGTGAATGATGGTGAAAGTTTTTCTTTTTCGGGCCACTCTGCCTTGGTGGGAAACGGTTGATGTGTTAATAAATAATATATACATATATATATATATATATATATATATATATATATAATATATATATATATATATATATATATATATTAAATATTAATACTGTCTCCAGTGTTATATTTGCATGTATTCGATTGGGGAAACCTGCTGCACAGGCAAAACTTTTCGGCAGTAAAGATACCCAGACGTTTCTCTTGTTTGTGTCCTATTCATAAACTTGTCAGTATTGTATACCATCAAAAATAGAATCATCATTCTATACTGTAGAGTTTTATGAAAGAGTTTTTAGGAAAGAAGAACGAACAAAGAACCTTATTTTAAGAAATATTATGGAGAAATCAGGTGTCCATAGTAGAAAGTTAAGCAGTGCAGGATTGATGATAGATCACATAAGAAATTCTTAACGACTGTCTTCTTGACACGATTGTATAAAGGAATTCCTGCTGGGCTCAAGCTGTCCAGGATTAACTTGGGTGCAGCGTTGCATATGCAGTCAGCTGATGCGCAATCCTAACAAAGGCTGTTATGACAGTGAATTAACAAAGACGTAATAAATATGATAGTACTGTTACTGGTCCTGCTCTGCTTAATGTAATAGTAATCAATATTAAATGTGGACAACAATGGAACTGCGTGTGATGTACATTACATAATAATGATGCAGTGTCACTTAAATGTCTGTTAAGGGAATTAGTTGAGTACTTTAGTGATGCTACTGTGGTGCAACATTTAGATGACTGTGCAAGTCTGTTAGGCATTCGTGTGCTTTTGTATGAAAGAATCAGAGTAGTAAAAACTAACGATTCTGATGTGCATTTGTCATATGAGGTAATTAAGATCAAGTCTGCAACCCACTCATTGCAAAAGCAGACAGACAATGCCCTTGGACAATTCACCCATAACAAAAGTGTCAAATACGATTGTCTCAGTGTATCCAACAACATTTAGCACGCACGGCAAGCCAGACCACTTTAGGAATTGAAGTTATGGTTTCACAGTCACCTATGACAAAATTCGTAGATTTCGAACATCTGCTAGGTATATTGCTGACCGTTGTAAAGGACTTTCACGAAGCCCAGGAACTAATAATGGATGATGGTGGTGTAATGAATTGGTTATTTAATTTTGACCTCAGTGTGTTGATACCAAATGAACGGCGAAATACATGCTAGGGTAAGTGAGTTTACCCAAGACCATGGAAAAAGGACTGTAATTGCCAGTCCGCAAGATACAGCTGGTAACGATGAACAAGAAACCTACTATAACATAATTCCAGTGTTAAAAATGTCCAAGATTAAGTTCATGCAACTAAGTGAATTACTGCCAGTGTTACTGAAGCATTACATTGACCTAAAGAAAGTAAACTCCCTCTGGTTGTGGGTTATCTTACGCAGCCATACAACAATGTTAAATGGAGTATTTCAAGGGCCCTCTCAATAGGGTTTTGAATGGCTGTATACTATTGCAAATCCAGAAAACTAAGATATAAGAAAAGGTTATTCTCAAAAGTCCCATTGGCACCCATATTCAAAGCTCACAAATTTTGTCCGTTCAATAAGGGATAGAGATTGAGTTTTATATCAGCAGAGCCTGGAACCAATGATTCCCTTGATTTATTTGCGATGAGTTACTGGCACCATGATATATATCTTGAAAGACACCTTACTGAGATGAAAACTGTGTTGCCTTAAAGATGTCAAAACACTGCTAATCGAGGGTTCACGTGTATGCAGGCACAAAGATGTTTTTCTTTTGGAACATTGTGTCTGCGGGTCACTTTGATGCACAAACGTGCATACAGTATTAAACCTCAAAAGATGGCCATCTTGTTTCCTCTCCGACTGATGCATTGCATGAGCATGCCAAATCATCAAAACCAGGGAAAATTTTCACTAAAGAAGAAACGTAAAACTAATCCATTAGAAACTTTAAAGAATGGCAATATTCATGAAGGAGGAAGCATTTGAGAAAATCAAATGCTTCTCAAGCTGATATCCATGATGCTGGGACAGACTTCTTCAGTGCCTTTTATGGTTTCATTCAGTTAACTACTCGGATGAATCAAATATGTTTTGAGATCCTCGAGAAGAAAGAAACATTACTGTCAATCAAAACAGTCCTTCTTCTTCTGAATGAGAATTTGGCAGTCCACCTCCAACGTGAATATCATCAGACCATTCTTTGCAAAGTTGAAGAAAAGCAACACCCAGAACCTGCGGACATTATAGACTTTGGCTCAAAATAATTGATAATTGCCTTGTACTTGTCTTAAGTTCAGGTGCTGTATTCCCTCCAATACAGCTGAAGGATATCATAATCGACTGCCAAGCTAACAAGGTATGTGATGGAAAGAGTTATATAACAACTCCTTTACCACTTCTTCCTTGGAAGGTGAAGAAAATTATGCGATTTTTATAATCCTTATTTTCATATAAGCTGAGTTTGATTTGCTATCCTTATTAACATCAGTGAACTTTACTGTTTACCCATAATCCGTAATTCATTTCTATTATTTTCTTCCATAGCCAACTTGGTAATCTTTACTCACAAAAGTTTCACTTAAAACCTGGTCTGTCGAGATGAGCAGATGTAGTTTAATATAGAATATACCAGTCAATGTTCGTCGCAATTGCTGGTGCAACAAACTGTGACGGACATTGACTACTTACTGTACTATCTTGATTTTTGTCTACTGAGGGATTTTCCTTATTGAATAGTTTGTTCTTTAAAATGGACTGGAATGTAGAAAGGAGAAAGATTAGTGTTATAGTATAGGGTAAAGAACAGATATGCAATATTTGCGAGAATTTATGTGGAGCACTAAACCCGTGGGAAGGGGGTGTTCAATGAAAGGAGTGATGTAAGTTCTCTCCTCCGTCCACAGATCACGAGACACTCGTTACCTAATTACACTTATTGCATAATACCGTATATGGGAGACGTCTGCATTTTTGCCAGAATAAAGTGACTACACACGAAGAGGACTTACACAGCTTGCGAAAAACTGAGAGCAAGAACAGTAGAAGGATCTCAAGAAGTGAAAATGTAATTTTGGAGTTATTTTCGACAGGAAAGGAACTGAGCCATGTTCTCTCGAGACTTTTAAAACTGTCGGGTATATGGCAAAAGATTCTCTGTAATCACTGACTACACATCAGAAAGATGGAGAGAACATTTCCAGTAGAGTGGGTTTATGGTCACCATAAATATAACAACATACAATGTGCTGTTGGAGGTGAAGGTAATATCGCGTTGCTAGAAGGGTAGGTGGGATCAGCTGTCTCAGAGAGGACTAAGAAGTGCATATTTCCAAACGAAGAATAAGTTTTAAAGGAACAATCGTTGACTAAGCGAATCCAGTGCATGGGGAAGCTCTATGATATATTCTTAACGAGCAAGGGAAAGCACACCATTGATGCTAAATATTTTTTTTGGCTTATAAGACTTGTTGTGGACGATCATATTTATGACGAAGAAGCGAGTAGTTGGACTGATGAGACGACACGAGGGATTGAAATCCTGGAAAAGTCCAAATTTAATTTCGAAAAAAAACAGCATTTCGAAGAAAAACGTTTCGAAGAAGATAACTCTGTCAGAGGGAGAGGTGGTGAAGGAGCCACGACTGTGTTGTTTACATGAGCAAGGGGACGGAGTTTGCATGATTCCCTGCAGAGGAATATTAAAAAATTATTAGCTGTTGAAGGAAGCGGCTACCAAGCTGAAGGCTTCATTTACCTTTTTCAGTTTCTACTGTAAATAATATCCAAATAATATGCATAAAAATGAGTGCATAAATGCTGAATACATAGTTGCTTCAGCAGAGATCAACCCTTGTCATATATGTCTGCTGGTTTATGTCAGCAACCAGAACATGAGCAGAAACAGCAACAACAATAGCAGTAGCATCTGCAGCAATATCACCATCGTCAACAATAACAGCAGCGTTAGCAGAAGCACCAGCATTACCTCTGACTATAATGTTCTAGTTTAAGGTTCAGGATGTTGTGGTACACCGTATCAAAAGCTTTCTGCAGGTCTGTTAAGGGGCATGTGTTATAGTGTTCTGAGCAAAGCTCAGACCTCTATAACACAATTGTCCTCAAAAATTTGTTAAGTTATACCATGAATTAAGGAAAGATCTTAGACTTCACCTTACGAAAGAGACAAAGCAAATGCGAAATAATTATGGACAAGGTAGATTATAGTGGAAAAATAAACATGTTATTAAGAGACGGGGAACTTACGTGCCCCTTAAGAGGCCCAGAGGATATTCATTAGTTTCAAGAGCTTCATAAAGTAGTTCAAGCATTTTTATAATTGCATTAAAAACACCATTAACAACAGCATTAGCAGAAACAACGACAGCATTAATAACACCACTAACAACGGCATTAACAGAAGCAACAGCATAAGCTCACCAGCAACAGGAGGCTGTGGTTCTGGTACTACACTTCGTCTCTTGGGCCTTTTCTCACTTTTCGTTTCGTTCATTTTCTCGCCATTTGTTTCCTATTGCCCTATGAGTGTCGTTAACTCTGCGGCGGTAAATTTGATGGCGACGACCTAGCATGTTGCGGCGGAGACTTACGGCTACAGCAGTGGCGAGAATTGCGAAGTGCTTCGGGAAGTAATATTTTCGTGATGGAGTACGTCGCTTGTCTCGAGTAAACCATTGTCCAGCTAACAAGACGGATCATGATCGATATCCGTGCCAAGAACACAAGCAAACTCACTCTAAAATTTGTTACGGAAGTTGATTTTTCGTTAATTTTTTTTCCATTTGTGAATATCCATAGTACTATCAAATGAGTAATAGTAATAGCTGCATTTTGAATGGTTACAATAAAATCTCATATTTCTCTCTGAATTCTGCTCAGGAATCTCATCCTGGAAAGACCAATTAATCAGCGACAAATAAGGAAAGGGTTGGCAGTGTGCCTGGCCAGGCTGGGCCCGTCACCTGCCACGCTCCGACAGCTTCTCCTTGCTACGCCTTCGTTTGATTTTCTCCCACACTTCAACCAGATTTACACCTACCTAATGTCACATTTACACCTGATTTACACCCTATTAGCATCATTCTTGCCACTGATTTATAACCCCTGTTACGTCACTCTTACATCTGATTTTCTCTTTGTATAATTTCCACCTATGCCAGATGTAAACTCTTCTCATGCTTCTGTCGTAGCTGATAAATGTCGCGGTAATGCCGCTTATACGCCAAATATGAGTTCCGCATACTGCTCGCGGTTTCCTATAGTGCGTAACATGACCATCGAGTGTTTTATGCAGGAGAGTTGTGCCTAGGTGTAAATTACTCGTGGGATGAAGGACTACCCGAAGACCGAGCCAACAACTTGCATCTGCATTATGCAAATCGTGGTATGCATAGCCAGCTTGACGCATGTGTACGTTGGCGCACTCGATAAACGTAACTCCCCCTTTTTTTTATACATGAAAGCACCTGGTTGTTCAGGTACCGGAAAGCAAGATTACTTGTCTAGATCATTAGCGGTGATCCGATGGAGATTATGATCCTATCAAGGAGGTATGGTCAGGAGGGACGAGGCGCTCTAACAAGTTGATGCCAGCGAGATAACATCTGGACAGCGAGCTTCTAGTACGCTGTATAAATACGCGAGTCAAAGGTTCCACTTAGGCCACTTTTAAGGCTATGGAAAATGGAGAGCGGATCGTGTTACCAGGTTTGCTCTATAATTAGAACCCTCTTAATCGGACTCTGCACACCTCAGTTGCTTTGAGGTAGACTGCTTACAATTTTGCTGTCTTTTTAAGTGTTTTAGTTAGCTTTTCTGTATTTTTTTTCAGCTGCGGAGTGCAGGTAGATGTCATGCTGGGTCTGGTTATGTGATAGTACTAAGTAATGAAATTTAGAGAATGTTATTGCAAATGGAAGTAAGTTCAATTGTTTTGGTCAGTTTGGAAGTGTGTGTGTATGAGCGAGTGTGTGCGTGCGCGTGTGTATGTGTGAAGAGCCGAAATCGAGTAATTTCTCAGCTTATGAACGTTTGTTGTAAGGGTTATAATCTTAATTGTGTCTTTATCATATGAACCGTATATCATAGAGACATTCGTATCATAATCGACATCTTTGGCCTTACTACATAGGCTGTACTGAACATCACTCGTGTGTCGATGCTGCATAAAACATCCACGGCACCAAACAAAAATAACCCCCTGGTTAGAGAGTCATAAGGCCCACATTTGTTCGACAAATCTTCCTTTAGGGCAATATTAGAAGGCAGGTGGGTGTAAAATAAGGAAGCATGACGGGTTAAGCCCCTTATGCAAAGCGTTCTGCCATCAAACCTCATTGAAACACAAGATTTGTACACATGTTAGAGAGATGTAAACAACGAGCCTTCCCGAGCCTCTGGTGTCAGAGCACGAATTCACAGAGCTGCTGCTTGAGTTGCGACTCATGGTTATGGCATAAGTGTCTGGTAGAGGTTTCTCATCCCTGGTTTACTGCTGGTAGTGTGTCTCATGGTTGGATGTTTAGTGTCTCATGGCTGGCTGTTTAGTTTCTCATGGATAAGTGTTTGGTGGGAGTGTTTCTCATGACTGGGTGTTTAATGGGAGTGTTTCTCATGGCTGGGTGTTTGGTGGGAGTGTTTCTCATGAATGGGAGTCTAAGGGTAATATTTCTCATAGCTCAGTGTCTCGTGTAGAGTTTCTCATTACTGAGCTACTTGTGTGAGTGTTTCTCATTTCTAGGTGTCTAATGTTTCTCATGGCTAAGTGTTTAGTAATGTTTCTCATGACTGTGTCTGTTTCTCATGGCTAGGTGTCTAGTAGTGTTTCTCATGGCTAGGTGTCTAGTAGTGTTTCTCATGACAATGTGTCTAGTAATGTTTCTCATGGCTATGTGTGTCTAGCGGCAATGTTTTTGTAGCTGTGTTATTAGTGGTAATGTTTCTCATGGTTGGATGACAGGTGTGTTTCTCATGGCTGGGAGTCTGTTGGTATGTTTCTAATGACTGGGAGTCTGATGGTAAGTAGGTTTCTCATGACTGGGTGTCTGGTATGAGTGTTTCTCATGGCTGGGTGTTGTGTTTCTCATGGCTGGGTGTCTGTTATAGGGTCTTACTGGGAGTTACACGGGTGTTGATGTCTCACGGTGAGTCCGTTTATGTCCTGTGTGGAGTTTACTTTTTTATATCTTGTGGGACATAAAAGAGCTGTTAAATGTCTAACAGGTATTTAAATGGTTTGTTGAAAAGTGTTGGTGAGTTAGGACAGTTTAATTTATATATATATATATATATATATATATATATATATATATATATATATATATATATATATATATATATATATATATATATATATATATATATATATATATATATATATAATAATGTGTGTGTCATAAACACGCAAAGATGACAGGTACTTCTTGCTACTTACATTTAGGTCACATTACACGGACATGAACTCGTTTATGTGTACACAAATATCTAACTTTTGTTCTATATTCTTAATAGGTGTTGTTCTTATTTATTTCCTTCCACCTTCACTGGGATGTGGAGAAGAATCCTTCCTCCGTAAGCCATGCGTGTCGTAAGAGGAGATTAAAATGCCGGGAGCAAGGGGCTAGTAACCCTTTCCCCTTTATAAATTACTAAATGTAAAAAGAAGAAAAACCAAATAAAGTCGGGATGTTTGGATGTGAGTGAATGTAGTGCAGATAATAAGAGAGATGACTGTAAATGTTAAGAATGAAAAGAAGCTGGATGTCCAGGCTCTAAGCATAAAGCTGAAGGGGATATGGAAGTTTCAGTGATGAGAAATACATAGAATTGGATCAGGTGTATGTGAGAAAGATAGAGATAGGGAAGGATCCGTTAAGGCATAAAAAGGGGGAATATAAATGTATAAATTCAAGGATTTAATTCACGATACTCATTTTGTATGGAGTAAAGGATCTTTACTCTGTGGCAGTGATATCTTCTTCCCTGACTCGTGTTTACTGCTGGGTCTTCTTGTGTTGAGTCAGAATTAGCATGATTCAAAAACAATCATAAATAATTTAATGGTTTGCGAATGGCTTTCCTCTCGCTCCTGGGCTGTGAATGCAGTGTATTTGTACAAGAAAATCTGATCTTTAATGACCGTCCCGAACTGTACGCAAGTGTTCCTTTTCACTGTCGGTCGGTTTCACCATACATTTACAACCTTAAACTTACAAAGTTAGCATTCGATGGGCACTTTTTGTGGATTTTAGATTCCGCAACGTGACTTCTTATTTTATTTGGCTAATTTGTATGCTTATACAAATTAGCATTCTCACTCATGTATATATTTGTATCGTTAACGAAATGGCTGCCTGTGTGACACTCCATGTGAGCTCATTCCACTCATCTACGTCTCTAGTCTAAACAATCTTATCCTACATACTGTATATCAGGAGTATTATATACCGACATATATATGTTAATAGGACACACTATTCAGTTTTTGGCATTTTATTGAAATGTTTCCCTGGTGAGCGAAACGTCATCTCGATAGAATGCCATCATCTGCATATTGTCTTCTGTTACCATATATCCTATATACTTCCTATCAAATGTATCCAACCTGCATCCATGGCATGCCTGAAGAGCCTGTATGCTTGCCCAATAGCGCTTGCACAACACACACACAGATCATACAACATAAGGTCATGAAACAAAGGGGGCTCCAGATTGCATCACCTCTGGCTGTACTTCTGCTGGCGACGATTATCGACTCATGTACCTGAGAAGTGACCACCCTACACCCCCACCCATCCAGCCAACTACCAACTCATAAATACACCCACCGACTAACCTACCCACCCACACACCCACCCACCATCCTAACCACCCACACACCAACCTACCCACCCACACACCAACCTACCCACCCACACACCAACCTACCCACCCACACCCCCACCACCCCCTGGAACAAGTGACCCCACAATACATTGTAATTCTCTCCTTCCATTCCCCCTTTTTCTTTCTTCCCTTTGCCATGACGTGTGTATATATTATATATATTTTATATATATATATATATATATATATATATATATATATATATATATATATATATATATATATATATATATATATATATATATATATATATATGTCGTGCCGATTAGGTAAAACTGGTCAATTAGCAAGAACTCATCTAAAATTATGTCCTTTTAAAATTTTCTTATACGTTTAAAGATATATTTTTTCATTTATGTTAATGTAAGAATTTATAATTTTGTACCAAGAGAAACTTTGAAAACCTACCTAACCTTATTACAACAAGCGCAATTTAATTTAGCCTAACCCAACTAAATATATTTTAGATACGTTAACATTAATTTAATTATAAACAATCACAATGAAATATATTTTTTTCGTTATGTTCAGAATGATTTTGGCGAAATTATTGCATACACAAATTCTCACTTGTCTTATATGGCAAGGTGAGCGTTGCTATTTAAGCCAAAATAGCAAGTTTTACCTAATCGGCACGACATATATATATATATATATATATATATATATACATACATTTTTTCCATCAAACCGGCCATATCCCACCGGGGCAGAATGACCTAAAAAGAGAAACGACAGATTTTCTTTTTAACTTTAGTAATGTATACAGGAGAAGAGGGGTTACTAGCCCCCTTGCTCCCGGTATTTTAGTCGCCTCTTGCTACACGCATGGCTTACGGAGGAAGAATTCTTTTCCACTTCCCCATGGAGATAAGAGGAAATAAACAAGAACAAGAACTAGTAAGAAAATAGAAGAAAACCCAGAGGGGTGTTTACATATATGCTTGTACATGCATGTGTAGTGTGACCTAAGTGCAAGTAGAAGTAGCAAGACGTTTCTGAAATCTTGCATGTATATATGTATATAGAAGTAGATGGGATACAAGGAGAATGGAAACAGTAAGTAAGAGAGAAGTGAAGATTTATAAATTAAAGGAGGAGGCGGTTAGGGTAAGATATAAACAACTGTTGGAGGACAGATGGGCTAGTGAGAGTATAATCAGTGGGGTAGAAGAGGTATGGGGTAAGTTTAAGAATATAGTGCTAGAGTGTTCAGCAGAAGTTTGTGGTTATAGGAAAGTGGGTGCGGGAGGGAAAAAGAGCGATTGGTGGAATGATGATGTAAAGAGAGTAGTAAGAGAGAAAAAGTTAGCACATGAGAGGTTTTAACAAAGTAGAAGTGATGCAAAGAGGGAGGAGTATATGGAGAGAAAAAGAGAGGTTAAGAGAGTGGTAAAGCAGTGTAAAAAGAGAGCAAGTGAGAGGGTGAGTGAGATGTTATCAACAATTTTTTTTGAAAATAAGAAAAAGTTTTGGAGTGAGATTAACAAGTTGAGAAAACCTAGGGAAAGAATGGATTTGTCAGTTAAAAATAGGATAATAAAATAATAAATAATTCATGTTAAGCGCTAAACCTATTTGGGTTATTCAGCGCAATACTTTGTGGAGGTTTGATCCTCCGTCTGCTGGGCGCGAGACAGACACGCTCTCTATTTGTACTCACATAGGTGAGTACAAATAGAGAAAAAAAAAAATAGGAGAGGAGAGTTATTAAATTGAGAGTTAGAGGTATCGGGAAGATGGAGGGAATATTTTGAGGAGTTGTTAAATGTTGAGGAAGATAGGGAAGCTGTGATTTCGTGTATAGGGCAAGGAGGAATAACACCTAATAGGAGTGAGGAAGAACCAGTTGTGAGTGTGGGGGAAGTTCGTGAGGCAGTGAGTAGAATGAAAGGGAATCAGCTGGGTGGGGATATAGTTTTAGAGTGGTTAGTGTTTTTATTTAACAAATGTATGGAAGAGGGTAAGGTACCTAGGGATTGGCAGAGAGCATGCATAATTCCATTGTATAAAGGCAAAGGCGACAAAAGAGAGTGTAAAAATTATAGGGGAATAAGTCTGTTGAGTATACCTGGTAAAGTGTATGATAGAGTTATTATTGAAAGAATTAGGAGTAAGACGGAGAGCAGGATAGCGGATGAACAAGGAGGCTTTAGGAAGGGTAGGGGGTGTGTAGACCAAGTGTTTGCAGTGAAACATATAGGTGAACAATATTTAGATAAGGGTAAAGAGGTGTTTGTGGCATTTATGGATTTGGAAAAGGCATATGATAGTGTGGATAGAGGGGCAATGTGGCAGATGTTGCAAATGTATGGAATAAGAGGTAGGGTATTGAAAGCGGTGAAAAGTTTTTACGAGGATAGTGAGGCATAGGTTAGAGTATGTAGGCGAGAGGGAGATTATTTCCCAGTAAAAGTAGGCCTTAGACAGGGATGTGTGATGTCACCGTAGTTGTTTAATATATTTATAGATGGAGTTATAAGAGAAGTGAATGCGAGGGTGTTGGCAAGAGGTGTGGGGTTAAAAGATAAAGAATCTAACACAAAGTGGGAGTTGTCACAGTTGCTCTTTGCTGATGACACTGTGCTTTTGGGAGATTCTGAAGAAAAGTTGCAGAGGTTGGTGGATGAGGTTGGTAGGGTATGTAAAAGAAGGAAATTAAAAGTGAATATAGGAAAGAGTAAGGTGATGAGGATAACAAAAAAATTAGATAATGGAAGATTAGATATCAGATTGGAGGGAGAGAGTATGGAGGAGGTGAATGTGTTCAGATATTTGGGAGTGGATGTGTCAGCAGATGGGTATATGAAGGATGAGGTGAATCATAGAATTAACGAGGGGAAAAGGTGAGTGGTGCACTGAGGAACTTGTGGAGACAGAGAACTTTATCCATGAAAGCAAAGAGGGGAATATATGAGAGTATAGTTATACCAACACACTTGTATGGGTGTGAGACATGGGTTGTGAATGTTGCAACAAGGAGAAGGCTGGAGGCAGTGGAGATGTCGTGTCTGAGGGCAATGTGTGGTGTGAATATAATGCAGAGAATCCGTAGTTTGGAGATTAGGAGGAGGTGTGAGATTACCAAAACTATTATCCAGAGAGCTGAGAAGGGGTTGTTGAGATGGTTTGGACATATAGAAAGGATGGAGCAAAATAGAATGACTTCGAGAGTGTATAAATTTTTGAATAATGAGACACGTGTGCAACAATTTGCAATCTTTATTGAGGAAACGTTTCGCCCTCCAGTGGCCTCTTCAGTTAAATACAGAATAGAACGGTGAAAGATGAGTAGGAGAATGAGGTAGTTTGTCCCTCAGCCTGGAGTCGATGTACTCAATCCGTCAGTCTCAAGATTGATGGGCTGAACACATCGACTCTAGGCTGAGGGACTGATTACCTCATTCTCTTACTCCTTTTTCAACGTTTTTCTCGGCATTGGACTAAAGAAACCACTGGCTGGCGAAACGTTTCCTCAATGAAGATTTCAAAATATTGCACAAGTGTCTCATTCTTCAACTTGTCGGCTTTCTAAATCACAACATCACACAACATTTCTTCATGGACTGCAAGTAGAAAACCGAGAGTACACTACGCAGCTTTAGGTCTGACACTACACCCAACAGATACATTGTACTTTCCGTCAACAAAACCAGCAACACTTTTTCCAACAGCTGAACTAAAGCCAGTATCAGGGTCGCCAACATTACATTTAAAACCATAAAAGACTTAGTCAAAGAGAGGCCAGTAAACACCACTGCCGGCATTTATACCATATGGTGTGGCGCTCGTGACAAGGTTTATGCAAGTGAAACCTCCGAACACCTACCAGAGCCGTAAAACATAACCGCATTCCAAAACGTTGCTATTAAAAGGGCACGCACTCTACGCGGGTTATTTCCTGACAAACCTTACCCAACTAACCAAACTCTACACAGAAACACTGTGAACCACCTTATGAATTTCCCAGAAACGAGACTTATCCTTAATTAAATTAAGTGATCGCTGCAGCAGATCTTGTTTAGAATCCTCAGTAATAACCTCAACCAATAACATTATTCAGAACTCCGGATCCTTCACAATCTACGAATGTTAATGAGGCTTATTTCTCCCAACATCGGACACTACATTCATCAAACCTGACACATTTTCCTGGCTACTCACATGTAACTTGATGACTTTATTCTTTCACCTCAGGATTAAACTGATGAAGTCCTTGGAGGACGAAACGCCTCCATAAATAAAATAGCATGACCCCACATTATGTGGTCATCGTAAATGTTAGGCAAGATTTTAATCCTTAAACGTCTCAAATGTTACCCAACGATTTTTTAAGGTGCAGTTAGTTTCAGCGTTGCTACATAAAAGAACAAGTGTTAACGAATGCTGTCATCTAAAATAAATATGATAATCTAGAAATCTTCACAAAGTCTAATGACAGTTGAGTGTGCTGTACTAGCCTTTAAAATATATATACAAGTAACGCTATCTAACCTGGCAATATTATATTTTTAGTCATTGAGCCTAGTTACTGGTGGGAAAGATACTGAGCCTAGTTACTGGTGGGAAAGATACTGAGCCTAGTTACTGGTGGGAAAGATACTGAGCCTAGTTACTGGTGGGAAAGATACTGAGCCTAGTTACTGGTGGGAAAGATACTGAGCCTAGTTACTGGTGGGAAAGATACTGAGCCTAGTTACTGGTGGGAAAGACACTGAGCCTAGTTACTGGTGAGAAATATACTGTGCCTAGTTACTGGTGAGAAAGACACTGAGCCTAGTTACTGGTGGGAAAGACACTGAGCCAAGTTAATGGTGGGAAAGACACACTGAGCCTAGTTAATTGTGGGAAAGACACTGAGCCTAGTTAATGGTGGGAAAGACACTGTGCCTAGTTACAGGTGGGAAAGACACTGAGCCTAGTTACTGGTGGGAAAGACACTGAGCCTAGTTACTGGTGGGAAAGACACTGTGCCTAGTTACTGGTGGGAAAGACACTGAGCCTAGTTACTGGTGGGAAAGACACTGAGCCTAGTTACTGGTGGGAAAGACACTGTGCTTAGTTACTGGTGGAAGACACTGAGCCTAGTTACTGTGGAAAGACACTGAGCCTAGTTACTGGTGGGAAAGACACTGACCTAGTTACTGGTGGAAGACACTGAGCCTAGTTACTGGTGGGAAAGACACTGAGCCTAGTTACTGGTGGGAAAGACACTGAGCCTAGTTACTGGTGGGAAAGACACTGAGCCTAGTTACTGGTGGGAAAGACACTGAGCCTAGTTACTGGTGGGAAAGACACTGAGCCTAGTTACTGGTGGGAAAGACACTGAGCCTAGTTACTGGTGGGAAAGACACTGAGCCTAGTTACTGGTGGGAAAGACACTGAGCCTAGTTACTGGTGGGAAAGACACTGAGCCTAGTTACTGGTGGGAAAGACACTGAGCCTAGTTACTGGTGGGAAAGACACTGAGCCTAGTTACTGGTGGGAAAGACACTGAGCCTAGTTACTGGTGGGAAAGACACTGAGCCTAGTTACTGGTGGGAAAGACACTGAGCCTAGTTACTGGTGGGAAAGACACTGAGCCTAGTTACTGGTGGGAAAGACACTGAGCCTAGTTACTGTGGGAAAGACACTGAGCATAGTTACTGGTGGGAAAGACACTGAGCCTAGTTACTGGTGGAAAGACACTGAGCTAGTTACTGGTGGAAAGACACTGAGCCTAGTTACTGGTGGAAAGACACTGAGCCTAGTTACTGGTGGGAAAGACACTGGCCTAGTTACTGGTGGGAAAGACACTGAGCCTAGTTACTGGGGAAAGACACTGAGCCTAGTTACTGGTGGGAAAGACACTGGCCTAGTTACTGGTGGGAAAGACACTGAGCCTAGTTACTGGTGGAAAGACACTGAGCCTAGTTACTGGTGGGAAAGACACTGAGCCTAGTTACTGGTGGAAAGACACTGAGCCTAGTTACTGGTGGGAAAGACACTGAGCCTAGTTACTGGTGGGAAAGACACTGGCCTAGTTACGGTGGGAAAGACACTGGAGCCCTAGTTACTGGTGGGAAAGACACTGAGCCTAGTTACGGTGGGAAAGACACTGATGCCTAGTTACTGGTGGGAAAGACACTGAGCCTAGTTACTGGTGGGAAAGACACTGAGCCTAGTTACTGGTGGGAAAGACACTGAGCCTAGTTACTGGTGGGAAAGACACTGAGCCTAGTTACTGGTGGGAAAGACACTGAGCCTAGTTACTGGTGGGAAAGACACTGAGCCTAGTTACTGGTGGGAAAGACACTGAGCCTAGTTACTGGTGGGAAAGACACTGAGCCTAGTTACTGGTGGGAAAGACACTGAGCCTAGTTACTGGTGGGAAAGACACTGTGCCTAGTTACTGGTGGGAAAGACACTGAGCCTAGTTACTGGTGGGAAAGACACTGAGCCTAGTTACTGGTGGGAAAGACACTGAGCCTAGTTACTGGTGGGAAAGACACTGAGCCTAGTTACTGGTGGGAAAGACACTGAGCCTAGTTACAGGTGGGAAAGACACTGAGCCTAGTTACTGGTGGGAAAGACACTGAGCCTAGTTACTGGTGGGAAAGACACTGAGCCTAGTTACTGGTGGGAAAGACACTGAGCCTAGTTACTGGTGGGAAAGACACTGAGCCTAGTTACTGGTGGGAAAGACACTGAGCCTAGTTACTGGTGGGAAAGACACTGACCTAGTTACTGGTGGGAAAGACACTGAGCCTAGTTACTGGTGGGAAAGACACTGAGCCTAGTTACTGGTGGGAAAGACACTGAGCCTAGTTACTGGTGGGAAAGACACTGAGCCTAGTTACTGGTGGGAAAGACACTGAGCCTAGTTACTGGTGGGAAAGACACTGTGCCTAGTTACTGGTGGGAAAGACACTGAGCCTAGTTACTGGTGGGAAAGACACTGAGCCTAGTTACTGGTGGGAAAGACACTGTGCCTAGTTACTGGTGGGAAAGACACTGAGCCTAGTTACTGGTGGGAAAGACACTGAGCCTAGTTACTGGTGGAAAGACACTGAGCCTAGTTACTGTGGGAAAGACACTGAGCCTAGTTACTGGTGGGAAAGACACTGAGCCTAGTTACTGGTGGGAAAGACACTGAGCCTAGTTACTGGTGGGAAAGACACTGAGCCTAGTTACTGGTGGGAAAGACACTGAGCCTAGTTACTGGTGGGAAAGACACTGAGCCTAGTTACTGGTGGGAAAGACACTGAGCCTAGTTACTGGTGGGAAAGACACTGAGCCTAGTTACTGGTGGGAAAGACACTGAGCCTAGTTACTGGTGGGAAAGACACTGAGCCTAGTTACTGGTGGGAAAGACACTGAGCCTAGTTACTGGTGGGAAAGACACTGAGCCTAGTTACTGGTGGGAAAGACACTGAGCCTAGTTACTGGTGGGAAAGACACTGTCCTTGAAATAAAACTCTTAATTCGAAGTTTCGTCAAAGATTGGACATTATCTTGTATACAAAAACGCACAGATACACGACTTTATAAAACTAACGAGCACCCAGAGGTCAGGCTTGGCAAAGGTCACAAGTGATGTAACAGATAAGGTCATGAGGCATAACTTTAGCAATATACATAATTTAGGTCCCGATGTGTGTGTGGGGGGGGAGTGAGGCGCGGGGGCAGGTCCATACGAAATACATTTATTATATAAACCTTGTACAGTATGTGCAATTGATCCTGCCAATGTGTACATTCCTTTTTTTTAGCTCACTAGTGTCGGATAAATGTATAATGGTTGCTTCCAAAATTCTACGTCTAGTTTAAACCGCCTCCTTTTATAACTGTTGTGCTGCGCCAGAGTCTATGATGTGTGAGTTATACTTGCGGTGAACGTCGCATGCATTGCTGGTTGAGTCCATCCTGTAGGAATATTTGTGTTTCTGCTGGCTTGTCTGAAGGTCACGTTCTGTCTCCCCAATGTATACCTCACTACATCCTCTACAGGGATTGTTGTAAACCGTAGCAGCAGTGGTACTCTTCGGCCTGTGATGGTGTTTTTGATTTTGGTTTCACTGCCTAACCTAAACTAACAAGACTGACCAAAGATATTGCTTCCAGCAGGGATCGTTTACCCCACTTAAATCAGACTAGTGCAACCAAGAATATTGATGTAACTTGTTTGCAAGAATGTAAATTACGAGGTGGAGAATCTTTTCCCCCGCTCCCCTTAAGTTGCCAGGATATGCATCATGTAACTTAAGATCAACTAACTGTTGTGTGATTTATGTTATGAAAAAAAAGCTTGACACATTCACTCATATCCTGGTAAAAACGAGTAAACATGTAATATGACGGTGCTGAAATCTATGCAGGCAAATTTTCCTTCAACTTTTTTAATATTTATGTTCCGGCTAACCAGTTTCAGCCTGAAGCTTCGCCTCATCACATTAATAGTGACTCTATCATTATTCTTAAAGACTATAATGCCAGACATAAGAATATTGGAAGATCAGTAGCAAACAATGGAGGGAGTAATGAGAAAGACAGTAGGTTGAGAGGCTATTATTTTCACGTTTCGTCTGGAACTTAACTTGAAGTATGAAAAAACACCAATACAACGCCTTAAAACGGAAACAAACAAACCTAGGTCGGGCTCGGGAGAGCTCAAAATTGAGTTAACAAGTGAGGTCATGGCGAAAGACACTGGTCAAACAATATGCATATTTAGGTGTCGATGTGCAGTGGGAAGGAGGAAGGGGGAGAGGGGTCTGGGAAGAGCCCAGAGCCAGGTCCATAGGAAACAGATTTATTATAGAAACTCTGCAGAATGAACGACGGGATCAGCCAGTTCATATATTCCCTAGTTCTGCTCAATGGTGTCAATTAAATGAGTAGTGGCCGCTTCCAGAATCCTTTTTTGTTAGGTAACTGTAGTGCTGCTTCGTAGTCCCTGGTATGGGAGTATAGATTGCATTCATTGCTGATGTTGTCCATCCTGCAAGCATATTCGTGTTCGTGCAGAAGAGCCCTGTACCTCAAGACCTGCCTCACTCATATAAACCTCTACTACATCCTTTCCCCTCAGAGAATGTTGTACCCAACTGCAGTGGAACTTTTGGGTCTGTGGGGACCGGTGATCTTTGTTGGTTTTATTTTATTCAAGGGGGAAGCCGTAGGAATTTTGGGAGGTTCTGTGATGCTCTTAGATGGCATCAAGAAGCCTCCCAGGGGATTAAATAACAATGAAATGCTAACATCATGTGGAAGACAACCTCAACTCAGCGTGAACAGTCTTATATTTCACGATGCCCTAAAACCGTGTGGGTTATTCAGCTAGAGGCGCAGCCAGAGAAGCGAAACTGCCTTTGCGACTGGACAATACAAAATAATATAAAATGAGAAAATATAGAATTAGGATTTTTTAATTTTCCTCCTAAGCGGCTAATTTATTGTGCATCCCCCATATTAATCTTCAGAATGTAGCGCAATTTATTATTATTATTATTATTAATATTATTATTATTATTATTATTATTATTATTATTATTATTATTATTATTATTATTATTTATTTATTTATTTTAATGCGACGGTGTGTGAACCAGTAACGTTCACCATCCTCAACAATTCTCCGGGAACCCACTGCCTAAGAACTTACATTATCACAACCCTCCACCCCTACACACACACACACACACACACACACACACACACACACACTTCATCTAATATCATTGTGAGAGGGAATGAGGGAGGGAGAGAGAGAAAAAAAGGAGAAAGAAGAGAAGAGAGAGACTTACCTATCAACACCTCTAAAGTGAGACAGTTTTTTTTATCATATTATTAAAAACATTTGTAATTTCTTAACAAAATTGGTGTGGGGGATAAAACAAAAGGCAAAAGCCCAGTTAGGACACTAGTCAACAGGTTTGGATAATTGCTTGTATTCCCAAGGCTCGCTGCATCTGGAGTAACAACCAATTTGAGGCAACTTTACCTAACATACAGGGTTCACTTAGCAGTCTTGGCTATTCCCCAGTAAGTGAAACTAACTTAACAACAGCGTCCTGCTGGGTGATACTAGCAAACACTAGTACTCAGTTAGACGGTGCTATCACACAATTGTACCCAGTTAGGTGCTAAGACAGTTGTACCAAGATACGAGTGGCACCGAGGCAAGAGTACCCAGCTAGGTGACACATAGTAGTACCCACCTAGGCGACACAGCAGTGCCCAGACAGGGGCGACTAGAGTAGCCGTACCCAGCTAGGTAACACTAACTTACAGCTGTACCCAGTTTGCTGACACTAACACATCAGTACAAAAAGGTGACACTACAAACACACATCAGAACCCTGCTTGGTGACACTAACACAGCACCTAGCTAGGTGACAGTGACACAGCACATAGGAAGTTTTAAGATTTACAAAATACACATAAATTCATTCAGTGACTGATAAAATGTTGAATATGATCATTCACACTTAACACTCACTCGCAAGCCAAAGCAATATCGCAAAAAAAATGAAAAAAACCCAACGAATAAGCTATAAAATAAATAATATCACACCAAGTCAAAATAAAACCTTAGTAATTAAAAGAAAAAAAAAGTTATTATCAAAAGTCTTCCCTAAAAAATTCCCCGAGGTCTCGACAGGTGAGAGGACCAAAAAAAAGTGGACATGTACAGGTGCTCTAGTCAGCAGCATACCACGAGTCACATGAGTAAGGTGCCTGTGTCTTCTTATGGTGACCATGTTCGTTGAAACCTGTATAATTTGTCGCTCGCCTGCAGCACCAGCCAGGCCTGCCACTTCCAAAGGACATAATCGATGTTTGAAGTCGCTGTCGGCCACAGATCTGCTAGTGAGCGACCTAGTTACAGCAACTCTAGGAGCTCTCTCTCATTTTCCAGGACGCCGATATGTCCAAGACACCAATCTGTCTTTTTTACCGGTCGTGAATACATGCTAACTACTATAGAGTCCTGGACCACAGGGTAGATGGAAGCATATTACTCTGCTGTGTTGGCAGTAACCAGGTAGGTTATCACGTCGACAGTAACCACGTACGTTATCATATTGACAGTAACCACTTAGGTTATCACATTGACAGTAACTGTCCTCCAATAGAAGGTTATGAATTTATGTAGTGACTGAGCAAGCAAAGGCAGCAGCACTCACACATCATCTTTTTGTCTCCCTTCCTCCAAATAGGCCACATAATCCTGGTGACTCGAGAAAGGTGTCGGGTTCGATGCCAGGGCTCGGCGAAAGTATGGAAAAGATTTCTCGTTTCCCCTGCGCATCTAGATATAAAAATAAGAGTACCCGAGTGTTAGTCGACTGCGAAGGACTACAACCTGGGAATGGAAGTGCAAGTGATATGAAGATATGTGACTCTGCTCTGAGAAATATGAGAGAAATTATAGGCCTGCGTGAATAATTAAATTATGATGTTCATATGGGTCTTTCAAGGGCAAGGAGTGGTGTAGGCTCGATTCTCCGTCCGCTAATCGTCGCGAGAAGGCTGCGCCACTCCCACAGCTAACCAGGCTAAGGGAATTCAAGTGTTGTGTAAAATTTAGCCACATCCTGCTGCGTATCTAATGACGATAATTAAAAAAACTATTGCTCATAAATATAAAAATACTTTATTAAAAAGCACCTCTTGCAACCAGCAGCTGGTGAGACTTACTAATGAGTGAAGAACACAACAACACCGCCAGCCAGAAGTCGTCACATGTGGCGCTCCTTGAGCAGTACAGCACACTGATGAGACTCTTGTTTACCAACTGAAAGACAGCGCTCAGTAGAGCCACTTATCAAGTACCTAGTGCTGAGTACGTCATAGCTGGCAAGAATCTATTAAGCGCTAGTGCCGAGTACATCATAGCTGGCAAGAATCTATTAAGCACTAGTGCTGAGTACATCATAACTGGCAAATACTAGTGCTGAGTACTTCATACTGGCAAGAATCTACCTAACAAGCACTAGTGCTAAGTACTTCTTACTGAAAAGAATCTACCTATCAAGCACTAGTGCTGATTACTTTGTAGCTGGCAATAATCTACCTATCAAGCACTAGTGCTGAGTACGTCATAGCTGGCAATAATCTACCTATCAAGCACTAGTGCTGAGTACGTCATAGCTGGCAATAATCTACCTATCAAGCACTAGTGCTGAGTACGTCATAGCTGGCAATAATCTACCTATCAAGCACTAGTGCTGAGTACGTCATAGCTGGCAATAATCTACCTATCAAGCACTAGTGCTGAGTACGTCATAGCTGGCAATAATCTACCTATCAAGCACTAGTGCTGAGTACGTCATAGCTGGCAATAATCTACCTATCAAGCACTAGTGCTGAGTACGTCATAGCTGGCAATAATCTACCTATCAAGCACTAGTGCTGAGTACGTCATAGCTGGCAAGCCCTCACAAGAACTTCAACGAGTGAAATCACACAGCCAGTGTTAAGAACCTAACAACTTCAAAGTGCTCAGGTTACAAAACCCTGACTGTATACAAACACATAGAAGATATAATAATAACCGGCGTTAATAATAACCAGAATAACCTTGACAACTAAACAGCATTTATTTCCATTGGGTCCAGGATGCAACTCACCTAAGTCAACGAGCTCCTAGGTACCTATTTACTGCTTATTGAACAGAAGCAGCAGGTGTAAGGTGACTCGACTATACGTCTCGTTACGCCAAGGGATCGAACCCGGGTTCTCCGGTTGTGAACCGAAAACCCTAATAAGGAGCTACAAATCAGTTATAGAGTGGGTTCAACACAGCATAACAGGCCCAGCAAGGAGCAGGACCCAGGTGAAGCGAGCAGGTGTGCAGTACTGCGGAGGGCCGCAGGTGGGCAGCGCCGCAGGTGGGCATCACCGCAGGTACTGGCGGTGACCGGGAGGTGCGGGAGGCGGCGTGTAGCGGACGGCGGAGGTGGAGCTCTAACTAGGTGGTGTCAGAGCGGCGGACGCTTTACAAGTCAGCCGTCAGGTTGCCATTAGAACAGGGCAGCGAGTCTGGCCGCAAGGTGGTAATCTAACCGACGATTTACCTAAGTGGTCAAACCGCAAACCAAATGAGAAGGGACTCTATGTGCGGCTGACGGAAGGCCGGTTGAGTCTGCGCGAGTCCCCAGTGGGATGCTTGCCTCTTGCCGCGCCTGGTTAAAGAAGGCGCTAAGTTATACAGTGGTGTAATAGCTTGGTTAACTAGGATGATATACGGGCGTGCTGGGTTAATTCCTTGCTCGATTATCCAGCCAGGCTGATGCCCCTCACCACACTACCTCTGCCATTCTTCCTATCTCCTCTCTTCCCATTCTGGAATCTCTCTCTCCTCCTCTCCCATCCTGGAATATCTCTCCTCCTCTCCCATCCTGGAATATCTCTCCTCCTCTCCCATCCTGGAATATCTCTCCTCTCCCATCCTGGAATCTCTCTTCTCCCATCTTGGAATCATCATTGTTTTCCTAATGGACTCTTCCCATCACTAGACCTTTTTACTTTCCACTATTTACATACCTCTTCCCTTCTCCTCTTCCCCCTCACTCATCCCCTCTTCCCCTCACTCATCCACTCATCCCTTCTTCCCCTCACTCATCCCCTCTTTCCCCTCACTCACCCCTCTCCCTCCCTCATCCCCTCTTTCCCCTCACTTATCCCCTCTTTCCCCTCACTCATCCCCTCTTCCCCTCACTCATCTCCCTCTTTCCCCTCACTCATCTCCCTCTTTCCCTCACTCATCCCCTCTTTCCCCTCACTCACTCCTCTCCCTCTCCCTCCCTCTCCCTCCCTCATCCCCTCTTTCCCCTCACTCATCCCCTCTTCCCCTCACTCATCCCCTCTTCCCCTCACTCATCTCCCTTTTTTCCCTTTCCTTTGCCCATGATGTGTAATTCCACCTCTCCTTTTTCTCTCCCTCACCCAACGTGACGGAACCCACTACTCCTCCAACCACCGTGACGGAACCCACTACCTCCTCCACCCACCGTGACGGAACCCACTACCTCCTCCACCCACCGTGACGGAACCCACTACCTCCTCCGCCCACCATGACGGAACCCACTACCTCCTCCACCCACCGTGGAGGAACCCACTACCTCCTCCACCCACCGTGGAGGAACCCAGTTAGACCTGTGTCATCTCAGGATCAACTAATACCCAGCTGTTGTTATTCTCTCTTTGAATTAATAAAGTTCCTGGCGGATGAAACGAATTCGAAAATAAAATACCATAATCCGCATTGTGTATCTTATTTACTTCCTGTTCACATTCAACCAGGCTGTGATGGATATGCGGGTCTTTGGGCCACCACCAGCAACAGCCTGGTTGACCAAGCAAGCACCGGACCACCCTGGCTCAAGGCCGGGTTCTGCGAGTAGAAAAACTCTCAGAACTCATCAACGGTATATCAAAGGTAAAAGCATTCTAGGTGCATTTTTCGTAATCTCGACATTAAAGTTTAAGATTACGTACGGTGTTGTATTCGTTGAAAAAAACCACTGCACCATTAAGGTTTATTAAGGAGCATCGCGCCAGTAACAGTGAACTTCGCATTGGTATCAGTTAGACTAGCAGCATACCCATTGTGCTAGCCAGGAAGATCAGCACTGACGGGTAAGAGGGTGAGAGGTAGCCATGGCCAGCATCTGTACGTAGAGGTCAGTGTGATATGATGTGGCGAACAATATTCGAGTCAATAAACCATAACATCGCTTGTAAAACTTCAGTAGGAACTACGCATGTGTTATCTGTACAACATTACCTCAGCCACCATCAAACACCACTGTCTCCACCGCCAATCACTACCTCCACTTCCACCAATTACTACCTCCACCACCACCAGTCATTACTTCAACTACCACCACCACCAGTCATTACTTCCACCACCTTCACCACCACCGACATGTACCCGACGTGCGCATGGTTTGTGTGCACTGAGCGAGTAAAGTGATGTGACTTGAGTGAATTACCTTGTGGAAGGATTGTAGGTGTAGTGAGGGTGTCAGGGAGGTGGAGGCGCAGCGGCTAAGGGCGGCCAAGGAACACAATCAACACCAATAGGATTAACAACAGCGAGATTAGGCACTAACCCGATGAGAAGCGCTACGATTGTACTAGAAAGATAAACATTTATAATTAGGAATGTTGGGTATCAGAGGATAAATCAAGAGCAGGTTCATTTTAGATAGAGGTGGCTTACGTATGAAGAGTGTATATAAGTAGATTACAACGAAAGCCTGTAGGATCTGCGGGATACGCCTACATGGATGTAGTTTGGGGGCCACAGTATGAGCGAATACCCCGTGTCTTGGACACGTGGGACTACAGGAGATGAAGGAAGGGTCCATAGGATATGCAAATAGGAGCCACGAGATATGTAGGAAGGAGCCACAGGATTTGCATGTAGGACATGTTGATTTATGTGTTGTATGAATTCTCAGATGATCAGTGGCCACCTTGGCAACTGTCTTGGATTTTCATAATACCTCAAGGGTGGCAGAATGTCTTCACAGGTGGTAGAGTGACACCCACTGGATAAATCTACGCACGTAAAAGACTCAAATTCCACTGAAAATAAATATGCACAATAAAGTTCCGGGTTCAGCAAAAAAAAAAAAAAAAAAGGTTCGTCGGCTTTCAGAGACAACTCAGTGGACGGGTTCGATTCTGGTGTTCGGTGGATGGTGTTCGGTGGATGGTGTCCGGTGGATGGTGTTCGGTAGGACTGTTCTCCAGTTTGGACAATTACCGTCCTGATTTTTTAAAAACTAATTCCGTTCTTTCAAAAGGTGTTTTAAGTATGTCTTATGGAAAAGAGGTTTGTATTGGAACAGTACGTCTGGCCTAGCAAGACATGTGACAGCAGGTGTGTAGGAGCTGCACACCTGGCGAGACGTGTGGTATCAGTGGTGGGTAACACACCTGACCTGGACAGACGTGTGGCAGCAGTGGGGGTCTAGTCACCTTTCTCAGTGTTGAGTGTTGAAGGAGAATAATTAGTATTCTCAGCGCAAGGTAGAGTACGATGCAGGTGGGAAGTCCTGCTCAGGTAGAAGCGAGGTAGGCGGAAAGGGAGAAGGGGAGGGTGAAGTGGGGAATGGAGGTGAGTGAGTGAGATAAAGATAGAGTGAAGGATACGAAACAGATGTTGAAGTAGATATTTATTTTTTTTAGTTGTTTTTGTCGCCACAAGACCCAGGAGTAGGGCTGTGCTCATGGAGTCCCGGTCTTCAGGGTTTAGTTGTCGGTGTAATGTTTACGAATGTCCGGTTGTTTTTGTACATCTTATGGAGCCCATTCACACAGTCGCAAATTGCTCTTGGTTTGCAGCCGAGGCATATTGTTACTCGTGTTGGTTGCCTTTAAAAATATTACCTATGTATATTTTTCTTTTTGGATTTTTATGATCTCATGTTGCTATTAAATTCCTTCGTTTTCCTCCTGTCTATCAACGGAGGCTTTTTCTATTTGTGTGTGTGTGTGTGTGTGTGTGTGTTTGTTTGTTTCCTGATAATTTCACAATGACATGACAATATATGATATAAAAATTATTACTTAAGTAAGACAAAGAAAAAACATTATCATGAAGCCATTTCACATGACATCTGACGTAATGATGCTGGTGGTTCCAACAGAAGTTTTCCATCATATATGTAGATGTAATAAGATCACAGTAAACAGGTGATATCACATTGTATATATATATATATATATATATATATATATATATATATATATATATATATATATATATATATATATATATATATATATATATATATGAAGAGAGAGAGAGAGCCACGTGTAGACAGAAACATATATTAGAAGTTGTCTGTGTATATCCTCCTCCTCCAACTTTTGTAGCTTTTCAGTTTAGTTTTTCGTGAAGTTCACTATCGAGAAACGTCTTTCTTCACTGGTATTTTTTTTTTTGTTCTGAAGTTCTCTGCTCTTCTCTTTATTGACTTCCTCCAGTTATTACAACACTTAATAGTGAGGCACAGCTTTACTTTAAATGGTTTTCTTTATTTTCTTAAAATATCAGCACATCTTTTTTTGGTATTTTGCATTTCTCTTCTAATTGATCGGTTTTTTTTTCATTGTAACAAAATTGCAAAAAAAAAAAAATGATCTATAACGGAAAGTTTAGTTCACATTGACATTCCTTAAGAACCCAGGTTAATATCGTGTCTGTTTCTGCTGGTTTACCCCGTCAATACCCAACAGTATTCCTTGACTTTTTTCGTTGCTTTGAGGTTTAAAGTGTACTTTATTTATCTTTATATATAATATCTCGCACATTTCTTCCTATCATTCGTCGATTTTTTCCGCCATTAATACTTTGCATTTTGTCTTTCATAATTTATTTTCACGAATTTTCGTGCAAGGTTTGGGCTACTTACACTTTTCAACTTTTCCTTAAATTCCATAAATTCTCTTTTATTCGCTTTTATTCCTTGTCTAAGTTCTACCTTGCAACAAATGTTGTCTCTTATAGAACATAATTTTATCCAAGTGGGGTTTTTTTTTATACTAGTAAATATGCAATCAAGTGATGATGGTGTGTTGCCTTCTCTCACTTAAGTTGTGTTTTTAATGTGATGATGTCGTCCAATCTCGTTCTAATAAAAATAGCCTCTGTAATTTCTTCTGTTTTGTCATGGTCGACTTTCAGTAATATGTGTGTATGTGCACGCATACGTGTGCTACTGTGCGCGCGCGCGTACCTAATACGTTTCTGAATTCGTGTGTGCATATAGGTATATGAATCACATAGTATTTGCTGTCAATTCCAGGGTGAAAATCTAGTGCTGTAATAATGGGTCCGGACACCTGTTCGTGAGCTCAGTGCGGCTCAACACACCATTAACACACATTCCCTCATCTCGGTGCTCAACACCTTTATAAAACTACAAGTGAACGACGCACAAGACGTATGGAAACCTATATTAGCAAGTATTTCCCTGTACTTTACACCATCTGAACCCATGTGAATAACGACATGACGTGCTAACAGGCGACACGAAGAAAAAAACAAAAGCGCCAGCTTTTATTATGACAACGTGACATCATATAGAACCTTACAGATGAAAATGTTCCCCTAACAATAGATGATCAAAGTGTCCTTTTTATTTCCCCACCCCTCACCATGTTTATATTCTCGCCAAGTGTGGAACAAATGCAGACGCATCGGATGAAAGTGGGTCTCACATATCTTCCATGCGTTTTAGTGGGTTTTGTAATTATCGGAGAATCAAGGGCATGGCAGAGAGTAATGACCGGAATACTGGAGAGAGATAAATAACATCGTCATTTAGTCGATTCTGGGGACGATATCGACAAGAAGTTCGGTGTATAATTTACGGCTGAAATACTGCTGAAATATTGGTGTGTGGGGCCGCAGAGTTGGATTAGAGGATGGAAGGGGGGGGGGGGTTTAGCAGGCTGGCTGTGGGCGGCTAGCTGGCTGGTTGTCATCTGGCTTGTCGGCTTGCCCAACAGGCTGGCTGGTTAGCTAGAGTTAGGTAAGGTTATATTTAATTTGGCTAAGAGAGGATAGCTTAGGTTTGTCCCTTTTACTTTTTGTCTTTAGATTCTGCAGGCCTGCCTGCCTAACTGGCTCCCTGGCTCCCTGCCTGCCTAACTGGCTCCCTGCCTGCCTGCCTGCCTAGCTGGCTTCCTGCCTGCCTGACTAACTGGCTCTCTGCCTGCCTAACTGGCTCCCTGCCTGTCTAACTGGCTCCCTGTCTGCACAATAAACTAACAGCTCAGGCGACACAACTAAATTGTTTACATGAACCATATAAGTGAACGACACATATATAAAGTAAGGAACTTTATGATACATTTATGGATTTAGAAAGGGCATACGATAGAATGTATAGGGAGCAATGTGGCAAATGTTGCAGATGTATGGAAGAGGTGTAGGTTATTAAAATCCGAAAAGAGTTCTTATGTGGATATTGAATCTCAGGTTAGGGTATGAAGGAAGAGTGGGATTATTTTCCAGTAAAAGTTTGTTTTAGACGGAAATGCGTGATGTCATCATGGTTGGTTAACATATTTATAAACGGGGTTATAAAATAAGTGAACGTTAGGGTGTTGGTGAGAGGTGTTGGATTAAAAGATAACGAATCTGATACTAAGCAGGAGTTGTCACAGTTGCTTTTTTGCCGATGACACAGTTCTTTTGGGAGATTGGGAAGAGAAACTGCGGCAAAGATTGGTAGTCGAATTTGGAAGGGTATGTAAAATAAGAAAAATAAAAGTGAGCAGAGGACAGAGCAAGGTAATGAGAGGAACAAAAAATCTAGGCAATGAGAGACAGTATATGATATTGAACTGAGGGACCATGGCGGAAGTAAATGTATTTAGATATCTGGGAGTGGACTTGTTGGCAGATGGGTCTATGAGAGGTGAGGTGAACCATTGAATTGACGATGGACAAGAAAATGTGGGTGGTGCATTGGGGGGTCTGTGAAGACAAAATATCTTATCCATGGAGGCAAAAGAGGAATGTACCTGAGTATAATGGTACCAACACTGTTATATGGGTGTGAAATATGGGTTTTAAACGTTACAGGGAGAAGGAAGTTGGAGGCAGTGGGGCTGTCGTGTCTGAGGGCAATGTGTGGTGTGAATATTACACAGAGAACTCGGCACTAGGGGATTAGATGTGCGGCTACCAAAAGTATTATTCAGAGGGTGGAGAAGGGATCGTTGTGGCAGTTCGGTCATTTAGAAAGGATGGATCAAAACATGAAGACTAGGGGCACATGTAAATTTGGGGTTGAGGGAAGGAAAAATAGGACTCATCCCAGGAAGGGTTGGGGGGGAGAGAGGAGGGGAGGTTTTCAGTGCTAGGGGCTTTGACATTCAACAGGCTTGTGTGAGCATATTAGATAAGAATAAGTGGTGGCAAGTGGTTTTCATCATTTAGGGTGCTGTTGGAGTGTGAGCAAAGTACCATTTATGAAGGGGTTCAAGAAAACCAGGTAGCCGGACTAGTCTCCCAGTGGTGATAAATACGGTTCGTGCACTATGAAGGATGGTGGAGATATCGCCGTACAGAGGGTCATCTGAGCTCTGTTGTCAGCACACTTCTGGCAAGACAATGAATGAATGATTGAATAATAGTGAAAGTGTTTTTTTCTATTTTTAGGTCACTCCATCTTGGTGGGAGACCGCCGATGTGGCAAATATTTATATATATATAATATTATATATAATATAATCCACCTCTCTACCCTCTCCCTGTTACCTTCCCACCCCGCTGATCAAGTCCTCCCACTTCTCTCTTGCCTCCTTCCCCCACCCCAACTGATAACGTCAACTCTCCCCCTCTTCCATGCCCTGATCATGTCACCCCCCCTCCCACTTCGTCCCCCACACACCACAAAACTAATATCCCTAGCAGGTTAAGCTCTTGCTGCCTCGTTATTTCCAGCCGCGATAATCACATGCGTGGCAGTTCTGTTAAAGGGGTTTACCCAAGAAAGAATGGCCCCAAAAAAATTAAACCTAGGAACCTAGGATTATTCCAACGAGGTGGAGAAATAGAGGGACTGGGTTCGACCCCTACGTAGCCAGAGATGCCAGGAGATATAATTCAAAATAATGCACACTTGAGGGATGCTTGTTTGAATTATATCTGTTTATAGTTCTGGTGGTTCTTGCAATAAATCTTACCTGAGGAGACTTGCAGAACTTGTCTAAAGGCGAGATATTATGTGAGGCGAGTGTCTGAGTCAAGCCCCGTGGCCAGATTATCATGTGTCTTGTATGATTTTGTTTGTAAAGACACCTGTCTCTCCCGCTACACCTTAGCGCACAAGTAAGCTTCGTGGGTATACATTAAATTATGTATACTTACGTAAACGTTTAGTTTAGAATAAGTACTGGTAGCGGGTAGCGAGAATGTCATTTTTATCGACGTTGGAGACTTGAGGTATCGTCGGGTTAGCGGGGTCGGCAGACTAGGACAAGACGACCAGATCTCCTTTATACTCATCACAGCAGAGGGATTCCAGGCAGGACTTAAGGACCCGCTGCCTCTGCTTATGGACTGATATAAGAGCATATAAAAACCCTTAACCGAGCTGGGCATGATTGCAAGAGGATCAATAGGGTTTGTCAAAGCGTTAAACAGGCTGGTTTCTGCATCCATCGCTACGATATTTATATATGACGTGACTACGCTCACTTGACGCTCACCTGCTTGTTGGTTTACCCACCGGATTCCTCGTCATGATTATTTGTGAACCCAGAGTCATTTATTTTTAAATATGAACGTCTGGAAGACTTGACCTTTTTTCTTATTAGTTTATTTTTCACGTGAATTTGCATATCCACTTCTTTATTGTTGATTGAGATACTTATCGGTTGTTGTGAATAAGGAGCCGGGGGATGTAAATCACCGCTTGAGCTGATCAGACGATATTCACCCGAGTCTTCTAATGAGAGCCTTGTGTTGCCTGGAAAAACAAAATCAAACAAAATGTATTTATTTACATGATTAATTGCAATATAAAACAAAATACGGTTGTATAAGACATTTCTAACACCTCCCAGAAAATGATCCCCAAGGGTCGAAACATTGCTCGGTATTCCCCTCCCCCCCCACGATGCATTGAGAAAACCGGAGCCAAAATAAATGAAATCGTGAGAGGCTGGAGACGAAGGCCCGAGGGAAGTTACCTGGCACCCCAGGCTCATAACCCGTGAAATGCGCCATTAAAAACTGGTTAAAGTGCGATTAAACAAAGATTGAATTGTAAAGCCTAATCGAGATACGTCGGCCCACAGGTGTTGTTCCAACGCCTCGTACCTGTATGGTACCTGTCCTGGTCCAGTGTGGGGATTCCTGGTGCCCTTTTATAGAGTAAATTATCAGTATTCCACCCTTTGGAAGTATAAACTGGGTTTATGATGCATGACTGAATGGAAGGCAGGATTAAGAGCACACGTTTCATAGGTCTGATTATTGGAGCTTTCGTTAGGGGATGGGAATTGGCTTTAGAGGATTGAAACGTCCTTTGGGGGATTGGAATTGGGTTCATAGGATTGGAGCTTCCTTTGGGGGATAGGAGTTGGGTTTAGAGGATTGAAACTTTCTTTTGGGGATAGAACCTAGGTTTAGAGGACTGGAACTTCCTTTGGGGGATAGGACCTGAGCTTCGTGGCTAGGAATTGCATTTAGGTAAAAAGAACTAGCTTTAAGGGGTTGTTGGAAACTGGCTTTAGGGGACTGGAACGTGCTTTAAGGAATGGGAACTGACTTTATGGCATATGACCCTTCAATGAAGGGGGTACATTAATGTCAATCAAAGACTCTTGATCCAAATAATTGGAGTTACCCTTCCCTTCCCTGTATCAGACCTGGGCTGTATGACCCTGTGTTAAATGGTCGTCTCATGTAAGATGTTCCTGTGCGTCTAACATGATGTACGATGTTCCTGTAGAGGTACGTTTGACGTCATATGATGTGCTTGAAGATATGCTTCCAACGTCAAGTGAAGTTCCCGTAGAGGTGCGTTCAATATCATGTGTGATGTTCAGGTAGGTGTCTGCAACGTCAAGTGTGATGTTCGCTCGAGCAGCATGTACCTCTCATTACAGTCATAGCGCACTGTACCGACATCTGTCCAACTCCTGGGTATCTGTATTGATTATTAAGATACATGTGCAACATCTGTGTATATTTTTATTGACAAAAGACCTTTCTCCAACCAGTTTTTTTTTCCATTTCAATACAGAGTTTACGTGCAGGAGACAGAGGAAGAAGTGAAGGGATTTACTATGTGTGATGCATACTCTGAGGTCATTTGATAGTCCTGTCGTCACTTAACTGCATACGTATTTAAGTATCTTTGAATGCCCCGTGGAACGCATTGATTTAGATAGTTCTTGGTTTAAAGTCTGTCAGCAGCACATGGGTCCTTGAGACTGTCTACTACGTCATTAACCTGTACACTGACACTAAGACTATTTTGAAAGCTAGAATTAGGAATTAAAGTTAGTTTAAATACATAGTGAAATTCACTTTCCTTTATATGTTAACTTTCAGTAGTGGATGCAGTTCGCCTGGAGATAAAGTGAATATGATTGTCATCTGTACATTTGTATGTGCCAAGTGCTCCTCAGAATTCGAGCCTTGGGCGCCGCCCCTGGGGAGGGTAGGTGAGCGGTGTGGGTTGGTTCACCTGCTCGTGAGGGCGTGGTGATCTCTCTGGGACAAAATATGTGGCATGTGCGTGTTCGAAATCAATTTCTGCTAATAACACACGCCTGGGCTTGGAGGAAAAAAATATACAATACGGAACTTCTCAAGGCATATGAAGTCGTCCTAACACACGTTGTGTTGTGTACATTTGTACTCCAGGCCATGTACATGTGTACACCTGGCCACGTACATGTATAATCCAGGTATGTACGTGTGTACACAAGGCCACGTATCGCGTGTGTACGCCAGGCCACAGCCACGCACATGTTTACACCAGGCCAAGTACATATGTACATTCAGACTTTGTGTAAACGAATATTTGTGAAAAGTGTGTACGCCACACTGTTAAGAGAGATTTATTCCCGCTACGGACCGCCTTAGTCGAGGCCTCAGTATGTGGCTTTATTTAGGTGATAGGTGCTACTTCAGTAGTTGCCAGGTGCTGTGTCAGGTACCAGGTGCTGTCTCAGGTACCAGGTGCTGTCTCAGGTACCAGGTGCTGTCTCAGATGCCAGGTGCTGTCTCAGGTGCCAGGTGCTGTCTCAGGTACCAGGTGCTGTCTCAGGTACCAGGTGCTGTCTCAGGTACCAGGTGCTGTCTATGGTGCCAGGTGCTGTCTCTGGTGCCAGGTGCTGTCTCAGGTGCCAGGTGCTGTCTCAGGTGCCAGGTGCTGTCTCAGGTACCAGGTGCTGTCTCAGGTACCAGGTGCTGTCTCAGGTACCAGGTGCTGTCTCAGTTACCAGGTGCTGTCTCAGGTACCAGGTGCTGTCTATGGTGCCAGGTGCTGTCTCAGGTACCAGGTGCTGTCTATGGTGCCAGGTGCTGTCTCTGGTGCCAGGTGCTGTCTCAGGTACCAGGTGCTGTCTCAGGTACCAGGTGCTGTCTCTGGTACCAGGTGCTGTGTCAGGTACCAGGTGCTGTCTCAGGTACCAGGTGCTGTCTCAGGTACCAGGTGCTGTCTCAGGTACCAGGTGCTGTCTCAGGTACCAGGTGCTGTCTCAGTTACCAGGTGCTGTCTCAGGTACCAGGTGCTGTCTATGGTGCCAGGTGCTGTCTCAGGTACCAGGTGCTGTCTATGGTGCCAGGTGCTGTCTCTGGTGCCAGGTGCTGTCTCAGGTACCAGGTGCTGTCTCAGGTACCAGGTGCTGTCTCTGGTACCAGGTGCTGTGTCAGGTACCAGGTGCTGTCTCAGGTACCAGGTGCTGTCTCAGGTACCAGGTGCTGTCTCAGGTACCAGGTGCTGTCTCAGGTGCCAGGTGCTGTCTCAGGTGCCAGGTGCTGTCTCAGGTACCAGGTGCTGTCTCAGGTACCAGGTGTTCCTCAGTAGTCACCAAGTGCTGCCTCAATAAAGCTTCTCATACATCATCTTTGTGGCTTTATTCCCATGTGCCTTGTAGTCTTCATTACTAGCGCAGGTATTGAAGCACCTCACGATTCTTACTATTTTAAAAGAAGGGTAATGGTGTGTGTACGTGGTTTCTATGCGGACCAGTTGGTAAGAGTGTCATCTGGCTACCGTAAGATAAGAGCAGCATCGTTAAGATCCCTTGCAACCTGGCTATTCATAAATGCCCAATTGAAGAATCAAGCAGCATTTATTTACAACCGTGTGTTAGATAAAGCCATGATTCTTTTTTTCTCTCTTTAAATGGCGCTAGCGGAGCATTACAGACGTGTTAAAGAATTTATCCTTCACGTGCAGATACTGTGGTGTTTCTGGACTTTCGTTGGGTACTGTCGTGTTCCTTTACTCTTGTTTTGTACTGTGGTGTTCCTTTACTCTTGTTTTGTACTGTGGTGTTCCTTTACTCTTGTTGGGTACTGTGGTGTTCCTGAACTCTTGTTGGGTACTGTATTCCTGGACTCTTGTTGGGTAATGTGTTCCTGGACTCTTGATGGATACTGTGGTGTTCCTGGACTCTTCTTGGGTACTGTGGTGTTCCTGAACTTTTGTTGGGTACTATGATGTTCCTGGACTCTTATTAGGTACTGTGGTATTACCAGACTCCAGCTGGATACAGTGTGGCTCCTGGACTTCATGGGGGCATTATCCCCTCATTACTCCATCATTGCGTCCTCACCGTACCTCATCCCCCATTTAATTGTATTTACTCACTACTCCATCTTCTGCCGCATCTCCTCCCATTCCTCACTCCATCCCTGCCTTCCTGACGCCGTGAAGGGGCCGAAGGTCAAGAAGAAATTTATCGAGAGAGGATGAAATATACAGTGACAGGAGAAAATTTATGGCAGCCGAATTGAATTAACTAGGAGTGGATTCAATCACCTTTAAAATGTCCCGGTGCATATCGACTGGTTGACGAATATAATATTATTGTAAATGCATTGATGTTGTATATATATTTTTACAGTTAATATTCTGTATTAACTTGGAAGTGGTTCTTTAAGTATATATTGAAATTAAATATTGATACGTACTGTTCGTTTTAAACGCAAACTAGATTTCTCATTGTGAAGACGTTTTTTATAAACCATCGTTCGAATGACTGGTTATGGTATCACGTGTTTATTAAACGCTCTTGTTCATAAATTTAACGTGTAGCTCATTTTATTTCTGGTTCCGTACTGGTTCAACTCCGGCTTAACTGCGGAATTCCTGGGAACGAGGTGGAAATGTGTTGCCTTAATGTGTCCCTTTTGTCACGACAGACAACTTTTTTAAACACGTCCGGATTGTCATTTTTCTAAAAATCGAGAGAAGCAAACTACACTCATGTTAATGGAATTCTCTCTCTCTCTTCTCTCTCTCTCTCTCTCTCTCTCTCTCTCTCTCTCTCTCGTAAAGAAACGTATGAATGACGGATGATAAACTGCATCGAATATCCTGAGTAAGGAAGGAATGTGAGCGTGTTAACGTTCCTACCTAATGAATGCTGAGAACTCTTAAGCTACGGGCTACAATTACCGAGGATTTAATGTCATGTATAATGACAGCGTAGAATAGCATCCAGTGGATGAAGTCAACATCGTGGCTCCATTTAATAATGTCTAGCTGTTTGCACGCTTTAAAGGAGCTCAATTATATATATATATAAAATATATATATATATATATATATAATATATATATATAAAATGGGGTCCACCTCTGGTACAAATTGTGGGACCCATAGCCTCGGAGAAGTGGATAAAAAGGCTTCAAGGAAGAATATTTGGATTTCTTCCTGATGCCATTTGAATATTCCACTTCTCCTACCACCCCATCTTTTAATTTTTTTACCAATAGGTATGTTTTATTACATAATATGGTACAAAAGATTTGAGAGATACATTGTTGATATAAAGATGGCATATACAGTACACGAGGTGAGAGATACATGTCTAGTACATATTGTTACATCTTTGTCACTGATTATAATGCGAAAATCTCATCCAGCTCTTCCGAGCTGGTGCGCGTGCCCAGAATACAGCATGCATTACCCTCTGAACAGCAGCGCTGAGTCGCTGGAACAGAAAACTAGCTGCCCTGGGATCCCTAGTTACCCTGTTGAGTCTTTTGCCCAGCTCCTTGAGGAACTTAGATGCACTCTTTCCCCATGAGCCAAGGGTCTCTGAGCCTATGGGAACAAACATATAATGATGGGCAAGTTCTCCATATTTTCTCGACTTCTGGGACTCCTGAAGGTGGCAGCAGCCCCTCCTTCCTCCCTGGTGTACTGGAGATAGGTATCAGCCAAGGTAGATGCACATGTGTAGTCCCACACCACCTGCTTGCCGTCTGTCCAGGCTTGAAGGGTGATACCATCTGGACGCTTTTGGTTGCCATCAGATCTGCATAGTTGGGGTGGTTCCCTTACTGCTGGGCATCCGGCTGTTGTGAGGCTCCTCTTGATAATGTTATTAACCTCTTCATGTCTTGCAATCTTTCCTCGGATTTACGACACACAAGACCATGGTACCCGAATCGGTCTGCTGCTTCACTGCCACAAATACACCTGTGTTCGGCGAGAATAGGGCGGCAAGTCGAAGGGCAACACCAATGCGGATGGTCTGTGGGTCGAGGCGTGTGCCAAGGCTGGAGTTGGGAACAGCCAAAAGAAAGTCCCCTGCATGAGGAGCTCTCACTGCAAGTAGGCGGGCTCTATCCTTCCCTGACACACTCTGAAGCATTGCTGAGGCTATATTCTCTACTATTGGGCCATCCCAGTGCGACTGTTTGTAGTTGTTGGGGGGAGCAGGCCTGGTTTCAGAGCCTGTTAGGTTATCCCAGATCCTGGCTCCATCAACGAACTTTTGGTCATATATATATATATATATATATATATATATATATATATATATATATATATATATATATATATATATATATATATACACTATGGGTGGTGAATGTTGCAGAGAATTCGTTATTTAAAAATTAGGAGGAGGTGCGGGATTACCAAAACTATTATCCAGAGGGCTGAAGAGGGGTTGTTGAGGTCGTTCGGACATGTAGAGAGGATGGAACGAAATAGAATGACTCTGAGAGTGTATATATCTGTAGCGGAGGAAGGATGGGGTAAAGGTCAGCCTAGGAAAGGTTGGAGGGAAGGGATAAAGGAAGTTTTGTGTGCGAGGGGCTTGGACTTCCAGCAAGCATGCGTGAACGTGTTAGATAGGAGCGAATGGAGACAAATGGTTTTAAGACTTGACGTGCTGTTGGAGTGTGAGCAGGGTAATATTTATGAAGGGATTCAAGGAAACCGTAGGGCGGACTTGATTCCTGGAGATGGGAAGTACAGTGTCTGCACTCTGAAGGAGAGGTGTTAATGTTGCAGTTTTATAACTGTAGTGTAAGAGCGACTCTGGCAAGACAGTGATGGAGTGAATGATGGTGAAAGTTTTTCTTTTTCGGACCACCCTACCTTGGTGGGAAACGGTCGATGTGTTAATATATATATATATATATATATATATATATATATATATATATATATATATATATATATATATAATATATATATATATATATAATATATATCATGTCGAATAGGTAAATTGGTCATTGCAAAACTGTTTAAAATTAAGTCCTTTCTAAGATTTTCTTTTATACGTTTAAAGATATATTTTTTTTCCATTTATATTAATGTAAAAAATAGTAATTTTGTTCCAAAAGAACCTTAGAAAACTTACCTAACCTCATTATAATAAACGCAATTTAATTTACTCTAATCCAACTAAATATATTTTAGATAAGTTTAAATAATTTAATAATAAACACAATGAAATATATTTTTTTTCCTTAGGTTCAGAATGATTTTTGCGAAATTACTGCATACACAAATTTTCGCTTGATTTATTCGGCAAGAAGAGCGTTGCTATTTAAGGCAAAATAGCAAGTTTTACCTATTAGGCACGACATATAAATGAACAGTAACAAATAACACAAAATATTTTAATTCTAGCTGGAGCTCTCCAGCCGAGGAGTCTGACCATGGAAATAAAGCCTTAACTGAGTCCTACTGGAGTCTTATAGTAGTGATACTATAAGACTCCAGTAGGACTCATCAAATTTATTATGAAGGAGTAATTCAGTGTGTGATGGAATCTATATGAATTCTACCATTAAATTTTTTGTCTCTGATTTCTTGAGTATCTATATCTGGTTACTCGAATGAGCATGTTACAACATGATAAATGTTTTTTCTTTCCCCCCGAAAACTTCGCTTTTACAATTAACGTGATGCTAACGGAGCTGCTAATGTTTACATCTTTAGAGGACCTAATCTATTTTGCAGATTCAAGAAGGATTAAGTTTATAGTTTTGATGCTTTTCATCTCTCCAACTCTCCGAAGATTACTCAAGCATAAAATGATACGAATTTATAAAGCTCGTAGCGTAAGCTTTCTGGAAAATGTGTTACATATGTAATCAGTCTCGTGGTCTTTTAAAAGAACCTACGAGTCACACATAGTAGACCCAAAGACATATATTCGAAATGACATCTTCCTCTTTTTTGAGGAGAGGGGGGGGGGTGAGGTGCAAGGGAGACTGATAAGAAAAGATATGAAGTATCAAGAATGGGTTGGCATTCTATAGGCATTACAATAGTTTCCTCCCCGGTCAATATGATAATGACCCCTCGAGGGAGGTTCCTCGACGCTGGTGAGGGGCTCTTGATCTAGGGAATTGGATCTGTGCTCCGGTTCCCTGAATTGAGCCTGAATACCTTCCATCCCCCTCCCCACATGCGCTGTATAATCCTACGGGTTTAGCGCTCCTCCATGATTATAATAATGCATAGTAATGTTGTCTTTTGTTCAATCTATGATTCCCCAAAATATAATAATAAAAATAATAGTAAATAATAATAATAATAAGGATAATAATAATAATAATAGTAATAAGGATAATAATAATAATAATAATAATAATAATAATAATAATTATAATAATAATAATAATAATAATAATAATGGTAATAATAGAAGGTAGCAGGATGCGAGGCTTGCAGTGCTTGTTCACTCCGTGCACAAACCCGGCGAGAAATTTGCAGTTTTTTGTCTCCCCTCACAGCTGTTAGGTAGACAACCCCCACCGCACATTCTTTGAACATTATCAATGCCATTATCCCTCGACTAGTACCTGCGGAGATTCACTCTCTATCCTCTTCACTAGTACCAGTCTTCACATCGAACCTGATTGCCTCCCATTTTCCCATGCGCTGTGTGCCCCCTACATGTTTAACGCTTCCTCTCGATGATCATCATCTTGACCAGTATCTAAAGATTAAATTCTTGATAAGTGTACCTGGAATCTACCTGGAGTCTACCTGGGGGGTGTTGTGGGGATGAATGCCCCCGTAGCCTGGTCCATGACCAGGGATATCGGTGGATCAGAGCCTGATCAATCAGGCTGTTACTGTTGGCCGCACGTAATCCAACGTATGGACCACAGTCTGGCTCGTTGGACGCTGACTTTAGGTATCTATCTAGTTCCCTTTTGAGGAAAGCTAGGGATCTAATGATAATCCCCCCTGGTTACAGGCCAAGCCGCGGGGGCGTTGATCTCCGAAACACTCTCCGGGTATACTCCAGGTATACATGATTGGAGGCTCTTGAACAGTCATGGGCCCCTGACACTTATTGTGTTTTCTCTTAGTGTACTCACGGCACCCCTGCTTTCCATTGGGTTATGTTGCACCGTCTGCCGAGACTCTTACTTTCATAGAGAGTGATTTCTGTCTGTGAAGATAGACAAAATTTTAAACTAGGGCAGTTTGCGCGTGTCTATAAATCTCGACTAATGAAAGGCAGTCAGGTGGCACTATTACAGACGCTTTCGCCCGCGTTTTAGTGCGTCGATTTTTGAATCGTGTAAACATCGCCAAAATTATTCATTAGTTATTCTAGGTTGGTTCGGTTAACCTAACGTAAATTAGCCTGCATTTACGTAGAGTTAATTGCCAATAACGAAAAAAACATGAACTTGCGGCGTACGTCTGGCAGCGCTGGACACATCGTTGCTACTTAAAACAGTAAGAACCTCACGTTCCCTGTTTAAGATGCAAGACGGAATTACGAAAGGCATGCAGGAGTGCATTAGACGGGTGTAAGAGAAGTGCACAAGCAGCTGAGCAGAAGAGTCAACAACTGCGCACACAGGTAGTAGCAACAGCGCAAGCAAGGGCGACCAGCGCAGATGACAGACAACAGTGTAACAGAACTACAGGAATGCGACAAACAAACAGAACTGCGCTCCCTCTTACTGGTCGCCCAACACCATACACACCATCACTAACAAATTCTTCTTCAACAACCTGCTACCATCATCTACCTGGAGGGTATTACGGGGATCAACCAGATCCCCGCTGGTGGCCCTTGCTTGCGCTGTTGCTTATCGTTCGCGCTACTGTGTGCGCAGTTGATGACTCTTCTGCTCAGCTGGTTCTCCACTTCACTTTCACCCGTCTAATGCACTCCTGCATGCCTTTCGTAATTCCGTCTTGCATCTTAAACAGGGAGCGTGAGGTTCTTACTGTTTTAAGTAGCAACGATGTGTCCAGCGCTGCCAGACGTACGCGGCCAGTTCATATTGTTTTCGTTATTGACAATTAACCCTACGTAAATGCAGGCTAATTTACATTAGGTTAACCGAACCAACCTAGAATAACTAATGAATAATTTTTGGCGATGTTTACACTTTACAGAAATCATGGAAAAAAAAATCCTCCCCAACATTCCCTACAACAGTAATACAAAAAAAAATCATTCACTATGCACTGCTACCAAAATTAACGTAACGAGTCAAGAAAAACGAAAACAATAACATTCAGCAAACAACACTACAACTACAACAGCAGCAAACAGCACTTCAACTACAACAGCAAACAGCACTACAACTTCAACAACAGCAAACAGCACTACAACTTCAACAACAGCAAACAGCACTACAACTACAACAACAGCAAACAGCACTACAACTACAACAACAGCAAACAGCACTACAACAACAGCAAAACCAACTTTCAGTTGTTACTTTCCACTACCTTCATTAACATGAGTAGTGATTAATGCTACAACATGATGTTGTCATTACCAACAGCAATAATAAACAGACAAAAGCATCAATATCAGAAGAAACATCTCCCAACAACATCAACACAAGAAAAAGTCCTCCACCACTGCAACCTGTAACATTCCTCCACCACCACCTACAACATTCCACCACCTACAACATTCCCCCATCATCCCCACCACCTACAACATACCTTCACCGCCAACTACAACAGCAACAACAGTATAAACGTTTGCAAGATCCACCACTAACAACAATAGCAGTGAATAAAGAAAGTAAAAATAAATAATATCCAGTAACCACCAAAAAAAAAATATATATATATCCAATTATCTCCCTCCATTAATAAAATCATCACAAGTACCACAAAAAAATGCTACCCGGATCGCCTCCATTTAACTACAGAAAACAAAAGCAACACTAGCAGCATCACCAACAGCGAGAAAAACAACACCCATACCCCCCCCCCCCCCTTCGCAACCACCCAACCAACCACCAGCACCACTATTTCCTTACATGGTGTGACACCCTCTCAAGACTCCGTCGTTTTCCTTAAGATAAGTCCCAGCCGTAACACTCCTCTCCTTCCCCCACCCGTCCCCAACACCCACTATGCACCTCCACAGCCTCGCTTCTGTGAATATAGATTACAACGCACCACCCTCTCATGAAGCCTCCTCCAGGCTTCCTATAATAAGAGGGAGCTCGGGTGTATCGTGTTATACGCGCTGGGTGTGGCATCAACCTGTCTCTAGAATGAGAGGATTGATATTGGAAGTCTCAGCCAATACAGAACTGGATCTAAAGAAGAGTTACTTTTCCTGTAACCAAGTATGCAAATATACTGACAGAGGAGAAAGTGTTGCAAGTTGGGATGGAAGACTGAAACACAAGCAACGAAGTAGAAAGGTAAGAGAAGGGGGAAAGAGATAAAATTATAAGCTAATCAGAGAAGTGAGAAGATGCAAAATGAAGGTATAGTTAAGCAGGAGAAGGCAGAGGGATAAGAGGCGAGTATAGAGAAACAAGATGAGAAGGTAGAGAAGAGGAAGAGATGTAAAGCCCAAAAAAAAGAGGATAATTAGGAAGATGAGGAAATAATGAAAAAGATTTTTTAGATTTGGTTCCTAGGAGTAATAATACCTACCTTATCGTAAACAAGTTTCATCTAACCCAACCTTACAGTAATGTTGCACAGCTTCACAATCTCCGTTACGTACCTTCCTCAGAGATCTCATCCAAACCTGTAGTCTCCTAGGTTGTTCTCCTGCAGTTCGTTATCTATCATTTCTTGCGTTGTTAACATGAGTTACTATCCATACAAACGTTACTAGTGTGTTGAAATTTTCTAACATTTTCGTATAATTTCTTGCGCTCTTTGCAGTAATGTTAAGGATGTTTCTGGAGTTTACCCTAAATAAGGTTGAATCGATTCGTTTTATCTCTACAGTGTAAGTGGCTAATTTAAGGGCAAATTTAATTTTGTCTCTATTGTTGATGTCCGCTCCTGAATTCACAAACTTTTCAAGACGTCTCACAAATTTTTGTTATCCAAGTATAGCAAACTCCGAAGCAGCGATACCATTATGACTCAGGAGATTGTAATAATTCACGTTCTGTGATTTAATCAGCAATAAAATTTTCAAGATCTAACGATCCATTTTTGAACATCTTGTCGAGACCTCCATCACATTGTGTTGATAAGGGCTAGATATTCATCCATTTCAGGCTACGATATTTTTTAATTACTCATGTTAGGTTTACTCATATTTTCCATTACCTTTCTTTCGATACAAGATTTTCATGCCCTTTCTACTGTGACAGCGTTCGTTATTCGGTTCATAATAATCTAAATCTTTCATTATCTATCCTTCCTTCTCCCCGAGTTTGTTATATGTTGCCTTCAGTTTCAATATCCCTATTAGGAGCATTGTCTAAAGTACTCCTTGTTATGGTGGTCAGAAAAGGGAGTTTATAACTGTTTTGTTCTCTCATAGATGGACGGCAGGTTCAGCACTGATATGAAGTTACAAATTCTGGCATTTAGATGGCAGCTCAATTCTCATAACCTGATTTTGAACCTGTTCGAGACATACAAACACAGGAATCAATGGACATCATACGTAATACTGATACTGATTTTCCACTTGTGTACCATGATTTTGCTGCTGTTTTGAACCTACTATACAAATAGCATATACAACAAATGGAAACCATTTTTTTTTAGATCTGTGTTTGTCTTTTCCACTTATCAGCTGCGTTATGCTTCAACTATTATACATTGTTGGGCTATTTCGCCCATCATCCTCACTTTACTGTTGTTCTTCTTTCCTACATTACCCCTAGTGTGGCATCACCAAACCCCAGGAGCCAGACGGGGCCCACAGCTTCAACACCCCCCAGTGCCACCACCCAAAGGGCCACATAGGGCCATCAGCTTCATGAACTGCAGAAACAAAACTCTCACCAAACTAACACATAACATCTGCAAACAAACACACCAGTAACAAAGTTCCCGGTATTTGAAACTTCTTTCTGCTAGGAAACTTTTGTTTTCACTACCAATATTATGAACCCACTTCCTTGAACTCTGCAAGGTTCAAATTATTTCATTAGCTTATTCTCCGTGGGCAACACTAGCAGGATAGATGATTTTGGCCTGTGTGTTCATCAGAACATTAAACAACTTGGCATTTGGAGCTCTTCCTTGAATATTTCCTCGATTCAGGATTTTTGTTACTCAGTTCGTTGGTGTTAAACCCAGAGCAATATTTGTTCAGTGATTTCAGTAAACTCCTCAGTTATCCCACAGGTGATGCCATCAGTCCCAGGGAATGTTGGAGGTCCAGTTTTAATCGCATTCCATATTTGACAGTTATTAATTATCCTATGAGCTATATTATTTTTGTGTGCAAGAAATGAAAGAGGAGGAATATACAATGAAAAAAAAAATGCAGGTGAGAGAGGCAAAAGAATGCAACTGAGAAGCGAGAGGATAAATAATTGGATGGGATAGAGAAGTGATAGAGAAACAAGAGAGGCTTGGGAAGAGAGGAACCCTCAAGCCTTGTGTATCTACACAGTGTGTAGATAAATGGTTCATAGAACCGACAAGTTGATAAATTAGACACATGTGAAACACTTGGGTATCTTTATTGTGGAAATATTTCGCTCCACAGTGGCTTCATCAGTTCAATTCAAAGAATAGTGAAGATCAGAAGGAGATTGAGGTAATCAGTCCCTTAGCCTGGAGTCGATGTAATTAGTCCATCAGTCTTGATAAGACTGATGGACTCCAGGCTGTGGGACTGATTATCTCAATCTTGTTCACTATTTCATTGCATTGGACTGATGAAGCCACTGTGTGGCGAAACGTTTCCTAATTTATCGACACAGGGCGCCGGGAGAGTGGCCTGGGGCGGGTGTCCGCTGCTCACGTTTGCCTCTTCGACTACAGGAACTAGGAGACATTCACGTTTAAAAGATGAGATAAAGGGTGAGGGTGGGGCTGCACACCGGGGTTGGTAGCGGCAGGTTTCCCGGGATGAGAGATTATGGGGACCAGGCCCCGAATGATGAGGGCAGGAGAACTGAATGGGTGCAATAGTTAATGGGGAAGTGGAGGTGGGTGCAAGATTGGAACATAAGATTTGGAATAGACCACAAAGGAAAGGAAAAGTAGTAACGGATGGGGAATAGAATGAGGAAGAGGGGATGGGCTAGAACATGAAAGATTGACGAAAGATAGGAAATAAAACAGGAATGGGAAAAAGAATGAGGGATGGGAAATGGAAGAAGGTGGGCAAGCCCATGGGATGGGGATTGTTGGTCTTAGATGACAGATATAATAAATATGATTGATTTAAGATAAGGATTTGGGGAAAGGGGACGAAGAATACCAAAGTTACAAGAACACGAGAAAATAAGTGAAAAGTAACTCATCTAGAGTTCACAAATGAAAACAAAATGGGTTTCGCCCTGAGCACTGAGTTTATTAGACAGCGCCACTCATCCTGTGAATGAACATAGTGCCATAATAACAGT
>WNWK01000156.1:622500-730831 GCA_009830355.1 Cherax destructor
CATTCACAGCCCATGCTTCACACCCATACAAGAACGTTGGTACAATTATTCTCTCATACATTCTCCTCTTTGCTTTCATGGATAAAGTTCTTTGTCTCCACAAACTCCTCAGTGCACCACTCACCTTTTTCCTTTCTTCAATTCTATGATTTCATCTTTCATAGACCCATCTGCTGACACGTCCACTCCCAAGTATCTGAATATATTCACAACCACCATACTCTCTCCCTCCAATCTGATATCCAGTCTTCCATTACCTAATTTTTTGTTAGCCTCATCACCTTACTCTTTCCTATATTCACTTTTAATTTCCTTCTTTTGCATACCCTACCTAACTAATCAACCAACTTCTGCAACTTCTCTTCAGAATCTCCCAAAAGCACAGTGTCATCAGCAGAGAGCAACTGTGACAATTCCCACTTTGTGTTAGATTCTTTATCTTTTAACCCCACACCTCATGCCAACACCCGAGCATTCACGTCTCTTACAACTCCATCTATAAATATGTTGAACAACCATGGTGACATCACACATCCCTGTCTAAAGCCTACTTTTAGTGAGAAATAATCTCCCTCTCGCCTACATACTCTAACCTGAGCCTCACTATCCTCATAAAGACTCTTCACTGCTTTCAATAACCTATCTTATATTCCATACCTTTGAAACATCTGCCACATTGATCCCCTATCCACCCTATCATACGCCTTTTCCAAATCCATAAATGCCACAAAAACCTTTCTACCCTTATCTAAATACTGTTCACCTATACGTTTAACTGCAAACACTTGGTCTACACACCCCCTACCCTTCCTGCTCTTCGTCTTATTCTTAATTCTTTCAATAATAACTCTACCATACACTTTACCAGGTATACTCAACAGACTTATTCCCCTATAATTTTTTGCACTCTCTCTTGTCCCCTTTGCCTTTATACAAAGGAACTATGCAGGCACAATATAAAAACGTACAAATACGTAAGTACACAAGAAGTGATGGTGGTGGTGGTGATGGGAGTGGTTGTTGGTAGTGGAGGAGGAGGAGGAGAGGGAGGTGGGTAAGAAGACGGACCACCCACCACTACCACCATGTAAACAAATCCTACGTGGGGGGAAATAAACTGGTGGCTGGACCTAAATTTGTTACGTTCTGCAGCTCTTTCATACACATTGTACTTGAGAGTGCATCTTCGACATGACTGCCTGCGAGGTGACTCTCACACATTGATTCAACTTTTCCAATCTCTCATTTTTTTTTTTTACGATAAATCTCTAAACCATAGAGATGTATCTGGCACCTCTAGGCAACTGTAATATTAATCAGTACCTGATAATCCCGGGCACGTGTTGCTGGCATGAGTGTGAAGGGGTCAGCAGGTGTGGGTGTTGGGGTCAGGTGTGTGTGTGTGTGTGTGTGTGTGTAGAGAGAGAGAGAGAGAGAGAGAGAGAGAGAGAGAGAGAGAGAGAGAGAGAGAGAGAGAGAGAGAGAGAGAGAGAGAGAATTTAAGAAGATGCGCGTGTTACCTTAGAGTACGCTATTGTTGGACTTAAGTACAGCTGAACCTCAAGAGGTGTAGGTATTCGGACTGTGTTTTTGTTAGGGGTATGTACGTGAAAGGTGGGGAATGTTGGAGTACGAAGGATGTAGGTACAGTTTTAGACTTTTAGGAACGAATAGGATAGATATATTATAATCAAGGGGGAAGCACTAAACCCGTAGGATTATACAGCGCCTGTGGGGGATGTGGAAAGCATTCACGTTTAATAAACGGAAATGGAGCTCATGTCCAATTCCCTAGATCAAGAGCCCCTCACCAGCATCAAGGAACCTCCCTCTCGCGGACGAATAGGGTAGAAAAAAATGTTCTTGGGATTATTAATCATGAATAAACCAAGAAAGCCCAGCAGTGTAGTTTACTCCAGATTAGGATCTTTGAATCCTCTTCCCTAGATCGTGATCCACAACAGCTGATAAACTCCTTAGGTTTTATATATTGCTAAGTGGACATGAAGAAGATTTGTTCCTACTTCTCTTCTCACCGAAGATGTGTATAAGGAAGAGAGTATAAGAGGAATGTAGAGAGGCTTAATAGATGTAGGAGTGACTATGGAAAGGTGAATAGATTCAGGGGTGAGAGAAGGGAGTGTGGAAGAGTGTAGTAGACAATAGTGTACCCCAGTAGGCCTGCTGCAGTGCTCCTTCTTTTCTATGAATCACGAAATTGTAATGACACGATTGCAAACTAACCATACTACGGGCGGAGTTAGAACCCGCGATCAGAGAGTCATAAAAGTCCAGATCGACGTGCTAGCCACTGGGCCAGCTGGTTACAAGAAGATTCGTCCAACTAGGTATATTTATACACCATATGAAGGTTAGCATAGGCACCACTGTGAGATTCGTCTGTAAAAACTTGCATTTGTGGTCACAGTGGTGTCTATGCTAACCCTCCTATGGTGTATAAATATACCTAGTTGGACGAATCTTGTAGCCACCTGGCCCAGTGGCTAGCGCGTCGGTCTGGAGTTTTATCACTCTCTGATCGCGGGTTCTAACCCCGCCCGTGGTATGTTTTTTTTTTTTTTATGTTCTTATGCCATGTGTGACCATCCCGGTCGTCCTCCCTCACACATGCTCTCCATCCTCCATCACGTTACATTAATCAGATTTGTATTATCACGAAAATTAACCTAACCTTAATAAAGTGTCAACTGTATCATTATATTTCGCTTTACCTAAGGTCGCACTGTCATGAAGAGGTCCGATACAAGTGTCGCAGTGTATGTTAGCTCGGCACGCTGTGTACACACTGTGTACGCACACCATGTTGGACACTTGTCTGTCTCGCTCCGGGAGGCCTGGAGCTAGAATTACTGTGTTTATTTTCATTATATCAGGAAGCTGGAGATGCAGATACGAGTGCTGCAGACTTCCACTGTACACTGTGGAGACATCTGCCGAAGCTGAGGACGAACTTTGGTGTTCTTCTTAGTACCAGAATGATATTACAGTGGCGAGATTACTTGAAATTACATTTGCTTTTTTCTCTCGGATCTCTAATAGACTTTCATTGAAAGAAAGTCTAGTAAATCAGGAAGAAAGCGTGGCGTAAACCTGCCCTGTGGAAGTATGATGAGCAACGTTGTAAAGGAATGAGTATGTGTAGAAGGGAAGGATGGCACAGGATGTATTGGAGAGAGGATAGCAAGGGCTGTGTTGGGAGAGGATGACAAAGGTTGCATGGGGAGAAGATGGCAGAGGATGTATTAGAGATAAGATGTATGAGGGGAGGATGACAAAGGTTGCATGGGGAGAAGATGGCAGAGGATGTATGGGGGGTAAGGTTTACACAGAGAATGACAACTGATTAAAAATGAATGTGAATATTTTGAGAAATCTTATAGGTTTAAAGGAAAGTGCCGAAGGTAGTAGGTAATACAGTGACTTGAGAAAAGGACTGAGAAGAAACTGCATTAAATTGTCACGTGTTGATTTAAATATAAGATTTGGGGAGGGTGAGGTCAGGGTAAACAGGACGTCATATGAAGTAGCAGCAACACCTCACCCGTCACCTTCATTGACCATTTTCAGAACAGGAATGTTTAATCTGCAATTTTGCTGGTCAATCACAGTGCCTAAGTCTGTAAAAATAAACGACACACTTCTGTGATTGGTCAGTTCTGGTGTTGATTCAGTAGAATTCTTGTGCCTTGCGACTCCCGAGAATGAGAAGAGAAAAGGGGCACCAAAAAAAAAAAAAAAAAGTGAATCAACAGGATATAAAGTCAGTCTTTCAGCTTTTTTTTATGCAACGTCACGGAAGCGTTCCAAATATATGGAGTTAATCTGCAATTCAAACTCGGGACTTTCCAACAGAAGCCAGAATGAAAATGCAGTCGACTCAGAGGTGTTATCTACATGGCAGCGAGATGTTTACTGGGTGTTCATGGTAATGTTTAGTGTGGCAAATGAAGAGGCTCTGACCTGCCTGTATACAGTACTGCTACAGCAGCTGCTGCTGCTTCTGCCACTCCACTTGTTGGAACTGCTATTGTTGCTGCTACCGATGGTACTCCAGCTACTACCACTCCTGCTGTTCGCTCTCCTGCTGCTGCGGTTACTCCTGTTAGTTTCCTAATCCAACTGATTTTACTATTACAGCCACTATTGTTTCTTTTATTACTTATCTGATTGCTGTATGAACTACACCGATGCAGGGGCATATTTATCTTTATCTTCTGAGTTAGTTATGGTATTCAGAGGGTAAAGTTTTGAATACGATACAATAAAGTATTTAACATGGTTAAATTTTAGTACTCAAGACTTAAAATACTGCATTCAAGTTGGCTGGATCATATTCGTACAGTTCATGAGGTTAGCTCTTTTATTGAAGAAGTTAAGGTATTATTAGGGTGGGGTAGATAAGCGGATATTTACACGGTGTTAGTCTTAGCTACTTCCTCTGGTCATGTATATCCTATCTATGTTAGATTTTAGACTCTGCAGTTGAGGCCTCTTGTTTACTATGCACCCTGTAGACGATAGCGCCTAAAATAATATTGTGCACCTAATAACCATCCTGTGCATAGTAATGATATCATATGAATACACAACATTCCTAAGAAATAGGCCATAAAAGGGCTAAAGGAAATGCTTGTAGGTATATACTGTAAACAAATTATCATTCATTTATCTGTCACAAACTTAAGATAAGTTTCATGTTTATTTTAATAACATTTCTTGATATATCACATAGGTTAGTGTGCTGTTTATCTCTACATTATTCAATACGTGGGCAGTCAAGCATATAGCAGCAAAGCGGACTATGACCAGAGGTCTGGTAAAGAGGGAAAAAAGAAGTAGGATGGAGAAGGTAAGAAATGGGTGAAGGAGGTGTAAGTGAAAGGAAAATTGAAGGAATTTTATTCTTCCAATATTCCTTTTATTAAGTGACCCAACAACTGTTGATTGTCATTTAGTAATGGTGTTTGTGGTTTTTATCTTACCTGATCATGAAATTTTAGCAGGGTACATGCCATATTGCCCCTCACTTGCACTCATGTATACATGAAAGGTGTATGTATTCAAGCCCACATCATTGAAGAGAAAGTAAAATGATTGCATTTGCTTGATCATCGTATGTGTATTCTTCAAGCTGCCTGAAGTACTTGTTATCAAACCTAAGCCTGGCTGCTGCGTCATCAGTCAATTTGTTTACCTTGTGAGTTGCTCCTTAAATATTCATGTAATCAACGTTCATGTTATCCAAGTGGGATGCCTATTTGTTCAGACTTCTAGCTGCCTTCAAATGACATATAAATTCTTTATTGAATTTTCTCCTAATATTATTGCTAGTGTTTAACACTGACACACCAAGGATATATTGAACGTCTTTCAAAGTACTCTTTTTTTGGGGCTAACCTGTTATACCTCGTTGATTCCTAGTCTTTCCACCTCTCCGCCTGAGAAGTAACTACTGTTAGGTTTGTGGTAAGTCAACTGCGCGAGAGTCATTAAGAGAGAGTAGTCTGAGGCCTTATTGTTATAAAGGAATAAATTAAGATTTTCAGTGAAGCAACGTGATCTATTATAAATGCATTAACTAGAGTTAAGATATGAACTTCAGTTGTCCTATTTAAAGGAACTGCTCTTCTTAAGATTCAAATTAAATTTCAACACTGCATTTAGTTAATAGATTTTATATTAAAAAAATTTAAATGAAAAATAATTGCAATTATAATATTTACATTAATATATGAATACTCACACGTGTGTGTGTGTGTGTGTGTGTGTGTGTGTGTGTGTAGGCAGACAGTAATAAGCATAACCATAATAAAAATAATAAATAACCATTTATTATTCATAAATTATGGTTCATATATACTTCAACATACGTAATTTACATAAGGACAGTCATTAGCTTAATTAGCAGCGATGGTGTGGTATTATTCAGGGGGATTTTGTTATCGTGCTTGAGACGATAAGCTATCGTATTCACTTGGTGAAGTTATCGCACTTAGAAGATTTACTTTTCTCGCTCAAGAGTGTGTGAAGTGCGAGCCTGACTGCCTTATGATAGCTGAGAGGAGACAAGGTCGCTCTCAAGCACCCACATCCCTGGAGACTCAGATAGGCAGACATGCTGCCTGGCTTAACATGATGCAGAAAATTAGGATTCTTAGAACTGAAGCTAGGGAGATATGCTGCCTGGCTTAACATGATGCAGAAAATTAGGATTCTTAGAACTGAAGCTAGGGAGATATGCTGCCTGGTTTAACATGATGCAGAAAATTAGGATTCTTAGAACTGAAGCTAGGGAGATATGCTGCCTGGCTTAACATGATGCAGAAAATTAGACTTCTTAGAACTGAAGCTAGGGAGATATGCTGCCTGGCTTAACATGATGCAGAAAATTAGACTTCTTAGAACTGAAGCTAGGGAGATATGCTGCCTGGCTTAACATGATGCAGAAAATTAGGGTTCTTAGAACTGAAGCTAGGAGATATGCTGCCTGGCTTAACATGATGCAGAAAATTAGACTTCTTAGAACTGAAGCTAGGGAGATATGCTGCCTGGCTTAACATGATGCAGAAAATTCAGATCACTCAACGTTAAGCATAGCAGACTTACTGTATGGATGAACTTGAAACAGAAAAATAGGCTCTAAGTGAAGTTTGGAAGACTTGCTATCTGCTTCAACATGTTATGGGAAAATTGCATGTGAATGGCATATAAAAAAACTATAATTTTAGTTACCTTTTTCCTCGTGAGGGAAAAACATGGAATTCGACGCCTTGAAGATAAAAAATTGTCAGACTTTTTTCTAGCAATCTGCACATGCTAGTGTGTGTGTGTGTGTGATGTTTATGTGGCACATTATAGTTTGTATATATATTTATATATATATATAAAAATATATATATATATATATATATATATATATATATATATATATATATATATATATATATATATATATATATATATATATCACATCGGCCATTTCCCACCAAGGCAGGGTGGCCCGAAAAAAAAAAATACTTTCATTACTCACTCTATCACTGTCTTGCCAGAGGGGCGTGCTAACACTACAGTTACAAAACTGCAACATTAACACCCCTCCTTCAGAGTGCCGGCACTGTACTTTCCATCTCCAGGACTCAAGTCCGGCCTGCCGGTTTCCCTGAATCCTTCATAAATGTTACCTTGCTCACACTCCAACAGCAGGTCAAGTCCTAAAAACCATTTGTCTCCATTCGCTCCTATGTAACACGCTCACGCATGCTTGCTGTAAGTCCAAGCCCCTCGCAAACAAAACCTCCTTTACCCCCTCCCTCCAACCTTTCCCTTACCCCGCCTTCCCTCTACTACAGATCTATACACTCTCGAAGTCATTCTATTTCGCTCCATCCTCTCTACATGTCCAAACCATCTCAATCCTCTGGATAATAGTTTTGGTAATCCCACACCTCCTAATCTCCAAACTACGGATTCTCTCTCTCTCTCTCTCTCTCTCTATATATATATATATATATATATATATATATATATATATATATATATATATATATATATATGTCGTGCCGATTAGGTAAAACTGGTCAATTAGCAAGAAGTCATCTAAAATTAAGTCCTTTCTAAAATTTTCTCTTATAAGTTTAAAGATATATTTTTTTCATTTGTGTTAATGTCAGAATTTATAATTTTGTACCAAGAGAAACTTTGAAAACCTACCTAACCTTATTACAACAAGAGCAATTTAATTTAGCCTAACCCAACTAAATATATTTTAGATACGTTAACATTAATTTAATAATAAACAAACACAATGAAATATATTTTTTTCGTTATGTTCAGAATGATTTTGGCGAAATTATTGCATACACAAATTTTCGCTTGTCTTATATGGCAAGGTGAGCGTTGCTATTTAAGCCAAAATCGCAAGTTTTACCTAATCGGCACGACATATATATATATATATATATATATATATATATATATATATATATATATATATATATATATATATATATATAAAAATTTTTTTGGGAAGTGGAACAGAATTCTTCCTCCGTAAGCCATGCGTGTCGTAAGAGGCGACAAAATGCCGGGAGCAAAGGGCTAGTAACCCCTTCTCCTGTATGCATTACTAAAGTTAAAAAGAGAAACTTTTGTTTTTCTTCTTGGGCCACCCCGCCTCGGTGGGAAAAGGCCGACGTGTTGAAAGAAGAAAGATATATATATATATATATATATATATATATATATATATATTATAAATAAATTTTAAACTCAAAATTAGTGTAATGGATGTACGAAGCTTATGGATTTTAAGCAGCAAATGTTGATTGATCATCTCGCCTTCAGTATGTCAGGTCGGTGTGCCGAGCCCAGAGTATTAGAGAGGCGTATCTCTCGTTATACATTACGGAGAGCGTGGCTGTCATCATGTGAACAGTTTCAGATACAGTCTGCGAACTGTTCACAAATTTTGGTTCACTTCGATGCATACGTCTAATGTGATGAAGCGCTCTGTGGTCCATACGGGTGCATTTTTTTCTGAATATATTATTTTCTAGGGATGCAGCCCTCAACAGTCTACTAAAGGCAGAGAGCACGTCTATTTGTGCAATTAAAAGTAAGACTATTAAAGAAAACCATCAATTTATTAAATCGCAGGGAAGTAGAAATATGGGAACTTAGTGTTCCTGTACTCTGAACAAATTAGTACAAGTCTAATGCTTATAAATTACAGCTTTTTATGAGCATTATGACTAATGCAGTCCTTGCAGCGAAGCAGAAAACTGTTCATGACTGTTCTTGGTGTTATATGGCACGGTGATACGAGACGTCTCACAGTGGGACGCCATGTTGTGTGAGTGGAGAAACACTTCCCGTCTCATAATTAACGAGAGAACATTATACAATACTGGGCATCTCTGCGCCATAATTCGCAACTGAACGCTACCATGTGTAAAGTATATTTCAACAAGAAGTGAAAAATGACACATTTGCAGAAAGGAACATCCCTGTGTATTTACCCAAGAAGCTTGTCCACAGGCGAGACTTCTCAACAAAGTCCCTCCTGCAGCTGTCCTGTCTTTCACCACTTATCGGCTTTGACACATCTGTCTTCATCCATACATATTTTCCAACAAGTTTAATTCTTATTGGCACATCGTAACCATCCATCAATCAAATCCTCGAGGATTAACCTGAAAAATACAATAGATAGAATTAATCAAAACTCGAAATATATTAAATTTCAGTGTTTCAGATATACATGAGACATCTGGTACTCAGGTACCTATTTACTACAAAGTAAACAGGTGCACCAGGTGTAAGAAGACGTACCCGTTCCTCTCGTCCAGCCCAAAAATTGAACTCGGGTACTTTCGGTTGTAAGCGGGGAGCTATGCCACCGAGCTTGTATAACTGTTTTTTTTTAGAAAACCGACGAGTTAATAAACGAGACACTTGTGTAGCATTTGGGTATCTTTATTCTGGAAAAGTTTCGCCAGTCAGTGGCTTCTTCAGTCCTATACAGAGAAGAACGGTGAAGGATTAGGTGTTTGAGATAATCAGTCCCTCATCGTGGAGCCAATGTGTTCGATCCATTAATCTTGATAAAGTACAGCATATGCGCGGAAAGGGGATTTATATACAGCAGTACATAAGCCCCCTTTGTAGGCGGCGTTACCAGCCTACCACTGCTTCACCTCTCCGTGTATATGCTGCACTTTTATCAAGATTGATGAACTGAACACATCGACCTCAGGCTGAGGGACTGATTACCTCAAACTCCTCCTTGTCTTCCACCGTTCTTATCCGTATGGGACTGAAGAAGCCACTGGCTGGAGAAACGTTTCCTGAATAAGGATACCTAAATGTTGCACAGGTGTCACATTTATCTATCATCGAGCTGCTGATTACTTTGTGAGGAGGTGAGCAGCAGCGACCCAGATAAACAAACACCCAGAATGGTTGAGAGTAACACAATAATGAATATTATTTGTTAAACAAAGAAACATCAGTAGACGTTAAAAATCGACCAGACATTAAAATTTTTTAGTAATAATAATACTAATATAAAATATAATAAAATAAAAATAATAAATTTATGAAAAATAATAATTATTTTTTTTTTAATTATAATCTCTAGAAAGATGCATTTCATTTTCATAGGTTGGTTTTGAAATGTTTATTTTTTAAGTTGAATAACCAAAGCATTTTAGGCAGCGAGACTGATGTAGATCCATCTTCATCTGCTTCATCCTTCTCTAACTCTTCCTCTTCTTTACTCATCCTCCTCATCTTACTTCCTCTTCCTCATCCTCTTTGCGTTCATCCTTCTTCCCACTCTTTCCACATTATCTTTTTATTATTCTGCCATTATTTTTTAATTATTATTTCCCCCCCTCCTTGTGAACTATGGCAGATAATGTTTAAGATTAATAGATAAGTGTGGAACACTTGTCCTGGGAACTGTAATTTATATCATTCCCACAAACACCTGTTTTTCCCCCAGGTGTGTAGTGTTGGCTCTCAGCTGTTGTTGTTTTCGATTTCAGCTGTGTTGCGTTGGTACTCAGGTGCGTTGCATTGGTACTTAAATGTTTTTTTTTGTACTCGTGTGTGTTGGTACTTAGGTGTACTAATGCTCAGCTGTTTTGTCGGCACTAAACTGTTGTTTTCGTACTCTATTTTTTTTTTTTTTTTTTGATACTCACCTGTTTTAATAACTGATTTTTTTTTTTAATTCAGCTCATTTAGTAATCGTTCTATTGTTTTTGGTGTCATGTCACAGGTAGGAGTTGGCTGAGAGCCCATCACGGCTAATGTCGCATGGAAGGTTTAGTAAACTCCTGCGGATCATTCGGCACATTGTGGTGGAGGCTCAATCCTCCGTCCGGTTGATCGCCACCCGGTCAGGTTTATGAGAAGCACGACCACGTTTCGGTCCGACTTGTAAATGGTCCAAGTCGGACCCAAACGTCGTCATGAGCTTCTCTCGCCTGTGTGCGGGTTATTTGTGTATTGTTCCAGTCACCGTATTGTGCCTTTTGTGTTCTTTATGGGAAGCTTCAAATGGTAACTTATCGACCGCAGATTTAGTGGTGTGTCCAACGCTTATATAATACAGCTTTAAGTTTACAATGGACATACTGCCCAATATTAATCATTCGAGCAAATGTACTGTATGATATTTGGATAGGAAACATTTGATCCAAAACTGATGTATACTCTAAGTTGTATGACTTACAGAGTATAGTCCAAATCATATCACAGAGAATTTGGACGAAAGGGAAAAACTCTTCAGACTGTTTTGGCCGAAAAATAAGTTTACCGGGTTCTTGAACGGGCACCGAGGCCGCTGGAAATCTACCATCACGGTAAATAATTTCTCGAACATATATCAGACATTATTGGATGGCACCCGATACACACGTGGATGAATATTGTATATATACTTAAGCTTATTGGCGCGTTCTCACTGCAGGAAGGAAATATACTCGTAGGCAGGGACTACGATGCTGACAAGTGCTCATGGGAACGCACACACAGAGGGACTAGTATCGCACTACCAAATATGCAAGCATACACGCATACGTGCATACACGTACATACAAGCGTCTGTTTATCTCTGGCACACGTTCGCTCACCCACACTCGCTCTCCGCCTGATGCTTGCACCTGCACCTCACACGTAAACCTTTAGAGAACAAGGTGATTCTCTTGCCGCCGTCGCTACCACCGTCATTAGGGAAACCAATCACACTGTTGTTTTCTCCACTTCCAAAAATCACAATCTCATCATTACTTATGTTTTCTGACGTTGCCACCACCATCGCACCACCTCCACCATGACAAGCTTCTACAGCAGCGTAACATCACCTACAACCACCATCACTACAGCTGCACCACCACCACTAGAACACCGCCACAGCCACAACCCGTCACGTCGGACATGACTGATTGTAGTCTCAATCATAGCAACCATGACCACCAACACCATAATGATAGCCAGCATCACCGGTGTCCCGTGGCCTGGTGGCTAAAGCTCTCGCTTCACACGGCGAGGGTAGAAACATTGGGCGTGTTTCCTTACACCGGTTGTCTATGTTCCATTTCAGTAAAATGGGTACTTGGGTGTTAGTCGACTGGTGTGAGTCGCATCCTGAATCAAAACTGACCTAATTTGCCCGAAATGCTTTGCATAACAAGCGGCTTTCTGCATAGTAGTATGTCATTGATGTCAGCTAGGCCTGTATACCTTGTACATGTACTTGTAGAAATAAAGATATTATTATTATTATTATTATTATTATTATTATTACCGTCATCTCCACGCCGCTAGCATCCCATGTTACACCCCGCCTATTCTGAGCTAGGAAGCCCCTCTCTTGAAGCTTGTCTTGGCTAGCCTGTATGCAGATGAGCCTCTCACGTACCCCGTCATAAAACCTCCTCTTCGCTACTCTTATCCCGGATCTCAGCGCGATTTACTAACCAACTGACTGCAGATCAAGTATCCCCGGAGATTATTATGAAAAGTGATCACCGGAGTCCTGAACGAAGTTTACAAACAAGGCTTCGTTCGGGTTGGAAGGGTTTCCATTGTGTGTGCTGGGAGGAAAAAAAAATATTCTCTAAGAAACTATGCTAATCATAAGGTTTGGTAAATTAACAAACGAATTGGCAGCTGGTTAGTTGGGTGTTTGGTTGAAGGGTGTTCGGCTGAGAGATGTTGGGGTTGAGAGGTATTGGGTTGAAAGATATTGGGTTGAGAGATATTGGGTTGAGAGGTGTTTAAGGATGAGTTTAGATGGCAGTGTTGACTTTGGAATCAGTGTTGATAATGACGTGTTGAGGTGGTGCCTTGCCTCTCCTGCCTTAACGATGTTATAAACCATGTTAACTGCTGTGATCTTGCTCGAGGACTGTGTTAACTGCTGTGATCTTCCACGAGGATTGTGTTAACTGCTGTGATCTTCCACGAGGACTGTTAACTACTGTGATCTTCCACAAGGATTGTGTTAACTGCTGTGATCTTCCACGAGGACTGTGTTAACTGCTGCGATCTTCCACGAGGACTGTGTTAACTTCTGTGATCTTCCACGAGGACTGTGTTAACTGCTGTGATCTTCCACGAGGACTGTGTTAACTGCTGTAATCTTCCACGAGGATTGTGTTAACTGCTGTGATCTTCCACGAGGATTGTGTTAACTGCTGTGATCTTCCACGAGGACTGTGTTAACTGCTGTGATCTTCCACGAGGACTGTGTTAACTGCTGTGATCTTCCACGAGGACTGTGTTAACTGCTGTGATCTTCCACGAGGACTGTGTTAACTGCTGTGATCTTCCACGAGGACTGTGTTAACTGCTGTGATCTTCCACGAGGACTGTGTTAACTGCTGTGATCTTCCACGAGGACTGTGTTAACTGCTGTGATCTTCCACGAGGACTGTGTTAACTGCTGTGATCTTCCACGAGGACTGTGTTAACTGCTGTGATCTTCCACGAGGACTGTGTTAACTACTGTGATCTTCCACGAGGACTGTGTTAACTGCTGTGATCTTCCCTTGTGCTTCTATAGGTGTTGGTGTGGGACCATGTTATGAGTGTGCTCTTCTTTGTCTGTGTCCAGCATAAATGACGCCGTAGTTGTGGATGCTGGCACTGGTCCTGCTGTGATGATGCTAGTTGCTTTTATAGTGGCGGAGGCAGTGGTGGCGTCGTGGCTGTGATTGTAGTGGTGATTGCGCTGATGGTGCTGCTGCTGTGGTGGTTGCGTTGGCGATAGACTACCTACCTACCTACCTGGAGGGTATTCCGGAGGTCAACGACCTCGCTGCCCTGTCCATGACCAGGCTGCTGAGACGATGGTACCTGAAGGAGGATTCCTGGGGTCAACACTCCCGCAGCCCGGTCCCGGTGGATCAAGGTCTGATCAACCAGGTTGTTACTGCTGGCCGCAGGCAGTCCAACGTGCTAATCACAGCTCGGGTGCTCAGGTGGTTGGAGCGGCGGTGGTAGTTGGGCTGGCCCTAGTATTACAATGGTAGTGCTGGTTGTAGTGGAGCTGGTGTTGCCCTGATAGTGAGAGTGCTAGATGTAGTAGCCGTGGTGTTGCTTTGATAGTGAGAGTGATGGTTGTAGCGGCGCTGGTGTTGCTTTGATAGTGAGAGTGATGGTTGTAGCGGCGTTGGTGTTGCTTTGATAGTGAGAGTGATAGTTGTAGCGGCGCTGGTGTTGCTTTGATAGTGAGAGTGATGGTTGTAGCGGCGCTGGTGTTGCTTTGATAGTGAGAGTGATGGTTGTAGCGGCGCTGGTGTTGCTTTGATAGTGAGAGCGATGGTTGTAGCGGCGCTGGTGTTGCTTTGATAGTGAGAGCGATGGTTGTAGCGGCGCTGGTGTTGCTTTGATAGTGAGAGTGATGGTTGTAGCGGCGCTGGTGTTGCTTTGATAGTGAGAGTGATGGTTGTAGCGGCGCTGGTGTTGCTTTGATAGTGAGAGTGATGGTTGTAGCGGCGCTGGTGTTGCTTTGATAGTGAGAGTGATGGTTGTAGCGGCGCTGGTGTTGCTTTGATAGTGAGAGTGATGGTTGTAGCGGCGCTGGTGTTGCTTTGATAGTGAGAGTGATGGTTGTAGCGGCGCTGGTGTTGCTTTGATAGTGAGAGCGATGGTTGTAGCGACGCTGGTGTTGCTTTGATAGTGAGAGTGATGGTTGTAGCGGCGCTGGTGTTGCTTTGATAGTGAGAGTGATGGTTGTAGCGGCGCTGGTGTTGCTTTGATAGTGAGAGTGATGGTTGTAGCGGCGCTGGTGTTGCTTTGATAGTGAAGTGATGGTTGTAGCGGCGCTGGTGTTGCTTTGATAGTGGAGTGATGGTTGTAGCGGCGCTGGTGTTGCTTGATAGTGAGAGTGATGGTTGTAGCGGCGCTGGTGTTGTTTGATAGTGAGAGTGATGGTTGTAGCGGCGCTGGTGTTGCTTTGATAGTGAGAGTGATGGTTGTAGCGGCGCTGGTGTTGCTTTGATAGTGAGAGCGAAGGTTGTAGCGGCGCTGGTGTTGCTTTGATAGTGAGAGTGATGGTTGTAGCGGCGCTGGTGTTGCTTTGATAGTGAGAGTGATGGTTGTAGCGGCGCTGGTGTTGCTTTGATAGTGAGAGTGATGGTTGTAGCGGCGCTGGTGTTGCTTTGATAGTGAGAGTGATGGTTGTAGCGGCGCTGGTGTTGCTTTGATAGTGAGAGTGATGGTTGTAGCGGCGCTGGTGTTGCTTTGATAGTGAGAGTGATGGTTGTAGCGGCGCTGGTGTTGCTTTGATAGTGAGAGTGATGGTTGTACTGCTTGTTCTAAGTGGTGCGGCTGCGATGGATGTTAATTATGGTCTAGGTAATATTGCTGTGTTGGTGGTGCTGCGGTTGATGTGATTGTGTTGGTGGGTGGTGGGGGGAGGGGTAATAATAATGGTGGTAGTGGTGCTGGTGGTTGGTATGCTGACGGTAGGGGTGGTTGTCATGGCGGCGGTGATTGACACAACTGATAGTTCAGTCTACTTTCGACGTGACACTCGTCTACATAACAGATTATTTTCATCTGATCTATATGCGATTCTCTACGCTGGCTGCTACCTACGTCTCTGTCCTCATACTTATCCCCACATATATGATCTACAACACATCATGGACAAACTTATTTAATTTTGGCATTACTAATGTTGAAATTTGTCATTACTGACCCCGAACTAACAATAACTTTAGTAATTACGACTTCAGGCTGAGGGACTGATTACCTCAAAGGGAGCTGGACAGGCACCTAAGTCAGCACCTGACCAGTCAGGCTGTGGTTCGTACGTCGGTTTGCGTGCGGCCGGCAGCAACAGCCTGGTTGATCAGGTCCTGATCCACAGCGAGGCTTGGTCATGGACTGGGTCGCGAGGGCGTTGACCCTGGGAACACCCTCCGGGTATCCAGGTACCTCAGGTACCTCAAAGTCTCCCTAAATCTTCCACCTTCCTCTGCATTCAGCTGAAGAAACTTTACCAGAACAAAGATACCCAAATGTTGCACAAGTGTCCCACTTATCAACTTGTCGGTTTTTTAAACTATTCGTTCATACTAATTTTAGTTGGTTTGCACGAAATCTTTTTGAACATTCGAGTGTTTATCACATAACCATTATTAATGTGGTTAGGTGCCGGAGAAGAACGGAAGGCCGCAAAAGGTAGTTAGTCTCTCATCTGCAATGTAAAGAAACTAGACTAAGATTTCTCTTCATTAATTGCGACGTGTTTTATGTGTGTGTGTGTGTGTGTGTGTGTGTGTGTGTGTGTGTGTGTGTGTGTGTGTGTGTGTGTGGACTGGTTGTGTTTGAGCGTGTGGGTGAATTTATTTGTGTGGTTGTTAGTGGCGGGACTAGATGGGTATCGGCGGGTGTGAATGGGCGTAATGATTAGGTAAGTGGACTGGGTGGGTGGGGTGGGTGTTGGTGAGTGGACTGAGTGGGTGGGGCCGGGTGTTGGTAAGTGGACTGGGTGGGTGGGGGCTGGTGTTGGTGAGTGGACTGGGTGGGTAGGGGCTGGTGTTGGTGAGTGGACTGGGTGGGTGGGGGCGGGTGTTGGTGAGTGGACTGGGTGGGTGGGGGCTGGTGTTGGTGAGTGGACTGGGTGGGTGGGGGCTGGTGTTGGTGAGTGGACTGGGTGGGTGGGGGCTGGTGTTGGTGAGTGGACTGGGTGGGTGGGGGCTGGTGTTGGTGAGTGGACTGGGTGGGTAGGGGCTGGTGTTGGTGAGTGGACTGGGTGGGTAGGGGCTGGTGTTGGTGAGTGGACTGGGTGGGTGGGTGCTGGTGTTGGTGAGTGGACTGGGTGGGTGGGGGCTGGTGTTGGTGAGTGGAGTGGGTGGGGCTGGTGTTGGTGAGTGGACTGGGTGGGTGGGGGCTGGTGTCGGTGAGTGGACTAGGTGGACGGAAGCAGGTGTTGGTAAGAGGACTGTGAGTGTGATTGGGGGGAGAGGCTGTTATTGAGCAGACTCCGATGGGCGGGAGCGGGCGTGGGTGAGCGGTCGAAGGGTGGGAGTGGGTGGAGCAACACAGCGCATCCTTCACCACCAACCCACCCAACCCTGACGAAGATCCCCATAAAACAATTAATCCTCGCTCAGCCGGCCCGTGGGGATCTTCACGCGCGAAATATCGGCAACAAATGAGCCGATTTACCTCAGAACCTGGAGAGATAAACTTGCCTGAGAGAGACGTAAGGCTTGTTCCTCCTTCCCTTCCTCCCTCCCTTGCCTCATGCCTCCCCCAGGGATGTCTCCCACGCTCCTCCCACATTATCAACGCCTGGGTCCAAACGACCGTGTAAAACCCCACGCCAAAGTTAGGTGCAATTTGGCGTCAACACGTCATTCTTGCACTGCGGGAGGGTAGGGAAGAGAGGGAAGGATTGAATCCGTGTAAGATGTTAGGTAAGGGTTTGAATGGAGTTGGAACTTCGTTAGCTCGTAGGTCTTTGTTAGATGATTAATAGCTCAAGGGTCTTTGTTAGACGATTACCAGCTCGAGGGTCTTTGTTAGACGATTACCAGCTCAGCGATTAATCAACTGCTCGTGTACCGGTGCTGAGAATCAGTGGTTAATCAACCTCTGACTTACCGGGGCTAGTAATCAATAATCAAAAAGATGCTTACCTAAGAGTGATGTACATCTGTGAATAAGCATACCAAAGAGTAACAAAACTAGGTTTTATATTACATTAAAAAAAAAATCTTTACATTGTGTCCTTCGAATGGAGACATGTTTGACAATGGTGGTCAGCTAAGACATATGATCGCTCTTTCCCTTCTTCATTTAGTATCGAAAAGGTACCTAGGCATACCTGTAATGGTCGCAGCATAGAGAATCTAAAAGTAAGGGAGTTTAAATGCAATAATAATAAGATTCTGATTATGTAAATGCAAATAGGTACCGATAATTTCAAATGTGTCTGTATGTCTGTCTCTCTGTCTCTGTCTGTCTGTCTGTCTGTCTGTCTGTCTGTCTCTCTCTCTCTATCTCTCTCTCTCTCTCTCTCTTTCTCTCTCTCTCTCTCTCTCTCTCTCTCTCTCTCTCTCTCTCTCTCTCTCTCTCTCTCTCTCTCTCTCTTTCTCTCTCTTTCTCTCTCTCGCTCGCGCTGTTAAAGATTCCAGAGAGACAGAGAAGTAGGCGAGGAACTTTAAACAGAAGTTTCAGGAAGATATCTAAAAAAAAAGGTGAAATATGAGGGGGGAGAGAGAGGGAGAGAAGATCAAGAATTTGAGAAAATCACGACAAAGGTGTCGAAGCTGCTGAGGAAACTGAACACAACGAAAGTCAAGCAGCTTAACAATACATCTCCACGAGCACTGAAAGAAGGAAGAGGATGGCTGCATGACCCTTGAAACCCCCTCCAGGTATACTCCAGGTATGACCTCATTGCGGTGAACTTCAAATAACTAGATGCAAGAGAATTACCAGAAAACTGAGAAAACTGTTTGAGGTACCTATATTTGGGAACTAGGATAGAAGGCTCTGAACCACATATCTACGACGAACTTGATCAAAGTCTTACACAAGCACTTGGAGACGGGGGGGGGGGGGGGCGGTTCTTCAGCAAGCAACAGCAAGGTTTCAGGGACGTGAAGGCCCGTCTTAGGAACCTGCTGGAATTCAACGACAGTCGTGTAAACTGACGATAAATGTTTCAGAAAACCGACAAGATGGTAAATGGAGACACTTGTTCAACACATGTGTATCTTTTGGAAACGTTTCGCCAGCCAGTAGCTTCTCTGTATTTGACTGAGGAAGCCACTGCCTGGCGAAACGTTTCCACTCTACAGAAACCCAAGTGTTGCACAACTGCCTTACTCATCGACAGTCACATAAAGCGAGAGAGAGAGAACAATGTTCCGCCTGCATATTCCTGGACTGCACGAAAGCAGTTGACACAGTTCCCAACCTGATGCACAAACTGGAAAGAAAGACGGTGAGGATAGAAAAAAAAATGCATCGCTGAATTGAAGAATATCTTATGAAGACAAAGAGACCAATACTAAAGCCTTCAATGTTCTTAATTCGCGTAAATGAATCGATCAGGAGGGCATAGAGTCGAACATAAATCTGACCAAGGTGTAAATCCAATGATTAGAATTGATAATGGCTGAAATAGATCACCTAGCAATTAAACACGTTTCAAGATTGATTGAGGAATTTTTGCAACTCTAGTTGTACCTTGTGTGAATGATCACTCCACCTGGTGTAGATGGTGACTGATGATTTTGCCTGGTGATCAAATTATCTCTCAAGAATCAGAAACACAGTGTTACGTTCTCACTACGCTTGATTTAGAAGTGATGTGAATTCAAAGAAGCAATAATCACAACGTCCGAAGTTGAAACCTCTGTCGAATACAGTGTTTTTTTTTTTTTATGTATGCAAAATTGCACTCAAAATTTTACTGCTCTTTAAGTATTGTGCTCAGGATGTCCTCGAGTTGATATCGCCGATGGTGTGTCCAGTCTTTGACCCGTAATGTGGTAATTTTAAACCAGTATGTTGACTCTCAGGATGAACACCGCTGCTACCCGCTACACTCGCTCCTCCGGCCAAAATTAAATCCAAATCTTGACTTTATGGCCATTGTGAAGTAAGAAATTTTGCAAGTAATTATTTTCTATGTTCAGGAGAAATTTCAGTTTATTATTATTATTATTATTATTATTATTATTATTATTATTATTATTATTAAAGAACAAAAAAGGCGTAGAACAATACATAAATAAGCTTCTCTCTTCTATGCGAGTTATTTGTGTACTAATATTATTATTGTTATTATTATATTCATGTGAAAGAGCTAAACCCGTAGAAGTCGTACAGCACCCTAGAAAAGAGAGATAATCAGATTTCATTTAAGGAAGGACTGGAGAGTTCCAAATCCATGGATCAAGAGCCCTTCACCAGCATCAAGGTAACCTCCCCCTAAACAATCCCATGAAGAAAAGATAAGGCAATAAAACCGGTTCAGCAATCAGTTGAAGCGAGAAGACTAGAAGAAAAACTTGGCATGGGATCTTAAATGAGCGTCTAGGGCAAGACCTTCAGAACTGCCGTGATTAACGACCCAGCCATCCAAGCGCTCACCGATCAGCTGGTCCTGCTTAACGAGGATGTATTATAAACGAATAAATGACAGTTTCTGCAGCGTGAGTGCAAATCTGGTCCTCCATCGTTGCTCCCCGACCATGCAAGGCGAAGTCTAATTTGTAAGGATCAGACAGCAGCGACGCCCCCTCCCCAGCGCCTCTTCTGATTATAGCAGTGACTCCTGCCGCTCCTGACCTGATTATAGCAGCGATTTCTGCCACTCCTGTCCTGATTATAACGGCAATTTCTGCCACTCCTGTCCTGATTATAGCAGGAACTCTCGCCCCTGTTCTGATTATAGCAGGAACTTTCGCTCCTGTCCTGATTATAACAGCAACTCTCGCTCTTGTCCATGTTATAACAGCAACTCTCGCCCCATTCCTGATTATAACAGCAACTCTCGCTACTGTCCTGATTATAGGCGTTACTCTCGCTCGTGTCCAAACTATAGAAACAGTTCGTTTCCATCGCCTAGTTATTCTAGACTGGCCTCCTCGCGTGTCCTCTTGCACCGACCTCATATTTCACTGTCCCTCTTCCCTTCACTGTTTGTGCGTTGATGCCAGTGAAGTATTCTTGCTCCAGGGTAATGGGAGTTACCCATTACCATCCATGGCTTAAACATTATTATCTTTTATTCCCCGGGCGCATTATGATTACTACGGGTTTTAGCGCTTCTCCGTAAATATATTAACAATGCTTTTCCTCTTTGCACTCTAATCAATATTTCCCGTCCAGAATGCAGACCATATTTTTATTATGGTTGAGAGAGATTTTGGCGATTGTTATTTTTCGATGCATGATATATATTGTTAGGTAAATGGATGCAGATGCAACTAATGTGACGTTTTACTGTGGCAACGTTGCCACAATAAAATGTCACATTAGTTGCATCTGTGTCCGTTTATCTAACATTTTGTCGGTAATTCTACCATTTATTACTGAAATATATATTCCAAAATTTAAGCAAGCGCTGCAGTGTAGGGTAACACCAAAGAGTGTCCTCTAAATTAGAACACTGTATGTGCAGTCCTGTAAAATAATTTTGTTGTTTTAGAGAATTCTCAATGATTTACGGTACTTCGTGAACACTGCTTATGTAAATATTTTCGACTCCCCACTGAGCTGGTGACTATGTGAATATTAAAATGATAATACAACACGTTGTTCCAGAACTATGGAGCAAAACTCTTCTCCAGGGTGAGGGACTGACTACCTCAAAACTACGTCTTCCATGGCGATGGACTGATTACATCGTCTTCACATCTCGACTACTTCTGCCGACTCCTCTGTACGTGACTGAATAAGCCTACTGTGTAGGCGAAATGCTTCAGAATAAAGATACCTAACTGCTGCACATGTGTCTTATTCATCAGCTCGTGACTATGTATATCAAGAGGTCAAGAGGAACATTATGAGAAAAACATATTTCTTACTTAAATGCATAGAAATGCACCTAAAGTAAGTGCCTTCATTACCAAATTTTCCCTATACTTTAAACTGAATTATCTTTTGTTACTAAGCTAGAGTTGAATAATTGCCTTTATTAACAACCCAGAATATCAGGTTTAGTTTACATTATCATTATTCAGGTTGCATATTTCCTCTCATAATGATAGCTATCTTCCCCATTTGAATTGTAAACAGTGCATGATACTGCCCAAAATATATTGGGATGATGATTACAGTCTTCTGGCTTCTATTATAAAGTGCATTAATTATATTACTACTGAGTTGCAAGATCACTGAGGAATGATTTATAACTGTAGTGGACGATGGTCGATGAGAGATAATAACTGTGACTACTTATGTAACTTCACTGGCATATTTTGTAGTGTTTTTAGCTTTGTTTGCGTCATCATAAGACAGAGAGATTTCAACATTTTGAGGGAATATGACAGGGAAAACATAGCATTTGTTCCTACCGTGTGACTGTCAAATAGAATAGGGTAGCGGCACACTACTGATGTGCTGCTACCCTATTCGATTCGATAATCGCATAGTGGGAACAAAAGCTAGCTATGTTTTCTTGATTTGGGAGTGAGGTGGGAGGAAGAGGAGGGCTGCTGTGCTCACTCTGTCCGGCCCATTCTTCCACGCATAACTGAGCTGAGTGAATCTGACCAAAAACTGTTTCTCTGGACTCATGACTGATATCAGTTTTTGAAAAGCTTAGCCAAAAGGTTCTGCTTCCTGTTTGTTTTCCAAGTAGTTTGATTATTAAACATACCATCAGTCACCTGAGAGAGGGAGAGAGAGCGAGATAGAGGGGGAGAGAGGAAGAGAGGGAGAGAGAGGAAGAGAGAGGAGAGAGAGGGAGGGAGGGAGGGAGGAGGGAGGGAGAAGGGTCAGCTGGAGATAAACACACACACACACACACACACACACACACACACACACACACACACACACACACATACACACACACACATACACAAACAAACAAACAAATAAACTCGGATAAAGTCAGAGGCATTGTGAGAGAAGAAGAAATTAACGGGAACTATTGAGCTCATATGGACATGCATTTTAATTAATGAATAATCGGCAATTAGGGCACAAGACAATGTTTAGGTGTAGTGGGGCTAGAGAGGTCCAGGTGTGCCCAAGCACTGTAAACAAACATGAACACGCTGTCTGGGTTTCCTCTCAAACATTCTTCACAAGAACATGCACGCCAGGGGACTTCCAATGAGGTGCTTTTCCGCTATCGACTAAAAAAAAGAAAAAAATATGACTCTTAATGTCTAATGGATTTAGAGCTCCATTTGGAGTGGTGTTTAACAGTGAGTCGTGGGTATGCGGACCCACAATATAGATACCTTGACGATCTTGAGTCGGACAGTGGCATGTGGGAAACGAGAGGTTCGCGCCGTGGTCAAGTCGTTTATCTGGAATCGAATCAATAAAATGCACATTGTGTGGTCTTCTCAGCCATAAAATGAAAACGAGCTTATTATTTGATTATCAGGGATATGTGGTACCTATTTAACTCTGCTTAAATATGCAGACACTTCTCCCAGGATCTCGGGACGATCTTCGTCGCCATGCTGGACCTGGAACCTTGTTAAGAAGAACCAGCCTCCTCTCTAAGAGGCAGTGTAAATCTCTATCTCATTTTTCTCAAGGGCTGTAATGTTTGTGATATTCACGCGCCGATAAATAACACTAGTCAGTTAATTAATGCGTCCTTCCTCCATGTTGATTCACTTATCCAAGGTAGAGGCGGAACCCATTAGTATTCTCCGGGGAAGCGAACCCCGACCAAAACCTGTGATTTTTACCATGTGTTCTTTTTACGGTTCCACCTTAATACCCTACAATTAACCCGTTGATTATTGCTAACAGCTCAGCACTCACTGGATGAGACTCCCGATGTGAGTTATAGGTCATGCACATATAAGGGCCATTGCACGTGCTTTGTTAATACGAATGTGATCTTAATAGAAGTGTTTACCAGATTCCTTTTCATTTGTTCAAGGCCATAAAGTTTTTCATCCCACACCGTTAGCGTTTTTTTCTTAAACAAATATAATATCACACGAAAGGCTATTATACCCTTGTCTTGACTATGAACGATGCGACGGCAACGTGTTAATGATATTGTTCTCTTTTGGTCAGAACTCTTTGTGGATCTAAACATACTTGCTTGTTTCTATAAAAAAAACGAATTCCAGAGAAGACTATGAGGGGGATGTTCACAGCCCGGCACTTGGACGCCTCCACGCCTCCACGCCTGCACGCCTGCACGCCTGCACGCCTGCACGCCTGCACGCCTCACTGATACCTCACATACTGTTTCAGCAATAAGAAGACGTGGTTTGAAAGGTAAATAGATACCAACAGGCATGGTGGTACCTGGGAGAAGTTCATCCTTGAGCGAAACGTTGACCAAATAAAGGCTTGCTCTGTTTTGTCTTTGTACTACCATGGATAAGACGTGTGTGTGTGTATGTATTTTACTCACTGAGTTGTGTTTGGGAGGGTCAACAATCGCCGACAGTACAAGTTCTGGCCTCTTGGGCCTTATTATACATACTTTTGAAACTATGTATTAAGTGTGCCTCGACCACTTTATTATCTAGCTTATTCCACTTATTTGCTACGCTGAAGCTGAAAAGGTATTTCCTAACATCCATGTGGCTCATCTGTGCCCTTATCTTTCATCTCTGCCCCAACACCACCTGGCCTCGCATTTCAAAATTGTCTGTTCATATCTGCTTAGTCAAATCATCTGAGTAGCTTGTATGTCGTAATTATGTCTTCCCTAGTTTTACCTCACTTCCAGAGTCGTCAGGTTTAGCCCTTAGTTTCTCCTTTTAACAAAATCCTTTCAGCTCCGGTGTTAGTCTTGTTGCTAATCTTGGACCTTCTCGACGAATTTTCGTACTTGCTTGACCAGGTGAAGGCTTTATGCTGGTGCTGTATACTCCATGATATGCCTGGCATGTCGTGTTCATAGCCTTAAAAGATTCTTTGTTAAGGTTTCTGAAGGCACTTCTGAGATTAGCTAACCTAACGTGCAATTTATGTGCACCTTTGGCAATATGTTGGGTGTCATGTTCACTCCATGATCTTTCTCCTTGAGCGATATTATACAGTTTCTCACTTCTGAAGATGTTTCCCGTCTTTTGTCCTTCTCTCGCCCTGCCCAATTTACATAATTTTGCATTTATTTGAATTAAACTCCGGTAACCACGTGCCTGGCCACCCCAGCAGCTTCTCCAACTCTTCCTTGAACCCGTCTCTATTCTCTTCCCTTTTTATTCTTCTCGTTAGCTTTACGTCATCGGGAAACAATGACACATAAAAGTCAATCCACTCTGGCAGGCCATTTAAATACATACCAGTATTGATCCAAATACTGAGCCTTGGGGAACCCCTACTCCACTTGCACATCCTTAAACTTCCTTACCACCGTTTAGTGTTTGCTAAGCAGGCTTTTGATCCACTGTCACACTTTACCTCTCAACAGTACTTGCTCCTCTAATTTGTGGATACTCTCTGGTGGGGTACCTAACATACTTTTTTTTTTTCTATGAGAAGTCTTGGTTTGAAAGGTAAATAAATGCCAACAGGCATTGTGGTTGAAAAAGTTCATCTGTGAGCGAAACGTTGTCAAAATAAAGGCTGGTTCTACTTTGCCTTTGTACTACCATTGATAAGACGTGTGTGTATGTGTGTGGTAGTAGTGGAGGAGGAGGAGAAGGAAGACGAGAAGACGAAGACGAGCTGTGGCGTTGGAGGTGTTGGAGTCACATGCAAGAGGTGTACCTTGTTTCACGCTCTGCCACACATTACTGGCCTCACCCACCTCCCCTTTCCCACAAGAAGTCTACCATCCCTCCACCTTCTTCCCCCTCCTCCTCTTCCTCCCCTCCACCCTCATCCTCATCCTTCCCTCTTTCCTCCTCTTCCCTTTTATTCCTCAAATCTTTCCTCTTCTTCCTCGGTACGACAGGACTCACGAAATAATAACTTCTACAGTTACACAGCAGCTAAGCTTATAACTTAAAAGTGTTGTGAACTGGAACATCAGTTGTGCATTTCACAAATTGAATCTTAAAATTCCTGACAGTGAAATGCAATTTGATAAGCCTACTTGATGCATTTTAAACCTATTGGCATAATGGCATTTAGAATTACCCCCACTCTTAAATTTTTTTATGAAATGACAAGTTTTATATACATTTCATCTTCAAATAAAGGAACATTTTTGTTGAATAATTAATACTGCACATTTATTTAAAACATTTATCATAGGGTATATTCAATGAGATGTACCTCTGTGTATATACACAGATTTCTTTAATCCTAATTTTAGAGATTAGAGGTTTTTGTCTGGTATACGAGTGAATTGCAAACCTGACGAATCAACTAAAATATTCATATCCGCCATAGTGGCACCTGGTTTTACTTGCGGATTAATTGGTAGAAAACCTGGTTATTTTGTGATTAATGACGTTTGCTTTCCCTCCGCCCCACCTCCTCCCACACACACACACACACACACACACACACACAATTGCTTATATATATATCTCTAGTTTCTCATACACACATCTGTATGTTCAAGCAAAAATGGTAAATAAAACACCGTATGGAATTAAACTTTTTGCTGTAAGAGCCTTCTCAGCTTATCTACCCACTCTACCCCACCCCGAAAAAAAACATAGATATACCCCGCCAAACAGGAGGGGTATATGTGTAGTGAGAGAAGCGACAAGATATCTGGATCAGCTTCCGGAACGCCTCACAGTTCATAAACAACGCGTGTGGGGATCACCGTTGCTCACTTGTCAATCTGATGAAGAGAGGAGAAGCGCCGGTCTAATAGTAATGACCGATATGCAGAAAAAGCACTACCGTTCTTAACACTGCTGTTCACAAAGCCGGCAGTTTCATCATTTCCAGCATACTAGAAGACCCCCGTCAAAACACAACCCAAGTCAGGTGACCTGATCGACACAGCACTAACTTGACGCCTCACACACATCTAATTTCTCTGTCACTATAGTATATACACACTGATAATCTCTTCTTGACTGGCAAACCTCCCGGGAGCGAAATGTTTCCCAATAAAATGTTCTAGTGTTGCAAAAGTGTCGTATTGCACACACAAGGAAAAAAATGAATTGTTGGCCAAATTAGGTGGGGTCATTATGAAGTACTGCTTTTAATGCTCGTCGCCACCACAGGCGAAGTCACAGGTGGTACAGTAAGGATTTTTCCCCTCACTGTTAATTTAGACTTGATTGGTTGATCTTTCTATGCACCTGGGCATCCCAGGGTTCATTCTGACTACTTGTGGTTACCCCAAGGTTCATTCTGACTACTGGTGATCATCCCAGGGTTTATTCTGACTCTTGGTGAGCACCCCAGGGTTCATTATGACTCCTAGTGAGCACCCCAGGGTTCATTATGACTCCTGGTGAGCAGCACAGGGTTCATTATGACTCCTAGTGAACAGCACAGGGTTCATTATGACTCCTAGTGAGCAGCACAGGGTTCATTATGACTCCCAATGAGCAGCACAGGGTTCATTATGACTCCTAGTAAGCAGCACAGGGTTCATTATGACTCCTAGTGAGCAGCACAGGGTTCATTATGACTCTTAGTGAACAGCACATGGTTCATTATGACTCCTGGTGAGCAGCACAGGGTTCATTATGACTCCTAGTGAGCAGCACAGGGTTCATTATGACTCTTAGTGAACAGCACATGGTTCATTATGACTCCTGGTGAGCAGCACAGGGTTCATTATGACTCCTAGTAAGCAGCACAGGGATCATTATGACTCCTAGTGAGCAGCACAGGGATCATTATGACTCCTAGTGAGCAGCACAGGGTTCATTATGACTCCTGTTGAGCAGCACAGGGTTCATTATGACTCCTAGTGAGCAGCACAGGGTTCATTATGACTCCCAGTGAGCAGCACAGGTTCATTATGACTCCTAGTGAGCAGCACAGGGTTCATTATGACTCCTAGTGAGCAGCACAGGGTTCATTATGACTCCTGGTGAGCAGCACAGGGTTCATTATGACTCCTAGTGAGCAGCACAGGGATCATTATGACTCCTAGTGAGCAGCACAGGGATCATTATGACTCCTAGTGAGCAGCACAGGGTTATTGTGACTGCTGGTGAACACCCTAGGGTTCATGCACTCTGATTCTTGGTGAATACCCCAGGGTTCATTATGACCCAGGGTTTATTCTGTGGGTGATCTTCTTGTTTTTATACGCTCGGGTTCATTGTATATTCATATTCATATCTCCGCTGAAAAGTTATTCAAGTCGTATATCACAATACAAAGATTTTGATCATATGGTAAATATGGGCTATTCTTGGCTTTGATTTACTCTTTCAGTGCCTATGTTAGCATGCGAGCACATTCACACGCACATGCTCACACTCACACGCACACATATCGGCCGGTCAAATTGATTTTCAAGACAGAAACAGTGGAGAACAGGATCCTGCAAGGGAAACCACGGCTGAAGGAATCATCAACATACAAGAGGGTGTTCCTAGACCGCGACAGAACAAGAACAGACTGACAGCAGCTGAGGGACAGGACACAGAAACGAAAGGGGCTAGGAAGAGAGACAAGGACAGAGTCAGCAGAGGACAACCAGAGCAGGACAGAGCAAAAGTGCAAGCACAAACAGAACCACACTCAGAACCCCACAGCCAAACACGCTATCCCAACACAGCCCACAATCCACACTTACAGCCCCTACCCCACACTATGCTGTAGAATCCTACAGCACACTGCCAGGTCCCCCACCCCCACAGACCCCGAGAACACAGTGATGGAGAGGGGATCTGGGCAGGCTGCAGGCCTGGTCCAGAAACTGGCTCCTGAAGTTAACCCCACGACCAAGTGCAAAGTCATGAAGATTGGGGAAGGGCAAAGAAGACCGCAGACGGAGTACAGTCTACAGGGCCAGAGACTACAAACCTCAATCAAGGAAAAAGATCTTGGGGTGAGTATAACACCAGGCACATCTCCTGAGGCGCACATCAACCAAATAACTGCTGCAGCATATGGGCGCCTAGCAAACCTAAGAACAGCATTCCGACATCTTAATAAAGAATCGTTCAGGACCCTGTACACTGTGTACGTTAGGCCCATACTGGAGTATGCAGCACCAGTTTGGAACCCACACCTAGTAAAGCACGTAAGGAAATCAGAGAAAGTGCAAAGGTTTGCAACAAGACTAGTCCCGGATCTAAGGAGAGGTTAAGGGAAATCGACCTGATGACACTGGTGGACAGGAGAGATAGAGGGGGATATGATTACCTGGAGTTTACCTGGAGAGAGTTCCAGGAGTCAACGCCCCTGCGGCCCGGTCTGTGACCAGGCCTCATGTTGGATCAGAGCCTGATCAACTAGGCTGTTTCTGCTGGCCGCACGCAGTCCAACGTACGAACCACAGTCTGGCTGGTCAGGTACCGACTTTAGGTGCCTGTCCAGTGCCTGCTTGAAGACAGCCAGGGTCTATTGGTAATTAATTCGTAGGGATGACATGATAACGACATAAAAAATACTGAGAGGAATCGACAAGTTGGACATAGATGGGGCACAGCAACGAGGGGTCACAGTTGGAAGTTGAAGACTCAGATGAATCACTGGGATGTTAGGAACTATTTCTTCAGTCTCATAGTTGTCTCGACCCCTGCAACCACAAATAGGTGAGTACACACACACACACACACACACACACACACACACACACACACACACACACACACACACACACACAACACACACACACACACACACACACACACACACACCTGATAATGGCGTGTAAAATACCGAGAGAAACTGAAAAGGTGGACAGGGCCGTAATGTTTCAGAGATGGGACACAGGAACAAGGGAACATGACTGGAAGTTAAGAAATCAGACTAGTCATAAAGATGTTAGGAAGCATTTCTTTACCCTTAGAGTTGTCAGGAAGTGGAACAATCTGGAGAGTAGTGAAGATGATTAGGATCTATACATAGCTTTAAGATGATGTACGATAAGGGTCATTGAGCAGGGAAAGAGTGGATCTAGTAGCGACTAGCGAAGAGGCAGGGCCAGGAGCTATGAATCGACCCCTTCAACCACATATAGATGAGTACACACACCATTACACTTGCTCAACGACATACACGTACGCACACGGTTTACCGACACGATCTACCCTTCTCACCTGACTATTTCTCTCACACACTCCCGGAAACATTTAATACCCAATAATACCCGTGTAAAGCTCAGGAGCAGCCCTCAAGAGCCCAGTAATAGCTGCTCAGACCAACAAGTACTCCGTGACCTACACTTTCTGTATGCTGCGTCTGCTCACGCTCGGTTAAATGGTTGAAGGTTCCTTGTCAAGTCGGGGAGGACCTCGGAGATCTCTTTGATGGTTCTTTGCCTTAGCCCTTATGAACGGCCGAATGATCTCTCCCTCCGTTTGCGGCCTCAGAGCCTTTCTTTGAGGGCTCTCACGAGGTTCATCGCCATGATTCTTGTGGAGAAGCCAGAGCTTTCATATTGTTCACAGCAGTACACAGTGGAACATTTGTTTTTTCGTTCAGATATATCTGAAGTTCCTTGGATTCTTAGGTGAAAACTCAGCAGAGTAAAACTATTCTGTTTATTACGTCGCTTTTCTTAAGAGGTTTCCGATGTCACTCACTTAGCAATTCCTGTTTACAAAGTCATCAGTACTATTTTCTTCAGTTAATATTAGATTTCGTTAGGGTAGGTTAGGTTAGCTTTTGTTGGGTTAGGTTTGGTTATACAAACCTATCAAAACTTATATTTAACCACACAGGAAAAAAAGGTTAGAATTTGATACGTTTGGCAACTAGATGGCAGAAAATAATCAGGAAATTTCCAAATCTTTACGAATTTGATTCAAGCGAGACTAGGCTGGCAGGGTACAAAATTTGTCCTAGTGTAGGGCTGTCCAGCCAAGGGTGCGTGCCTCCCTGGGAAAGGGATGGCAGCCACATAGGGGGGTGCATGAACGCTCCCTAGGATACAATAGTATTTTAAACTATTCTTTGGTAAACGGATATTTTAGTAGTGCTACTTAAAAATTACATGCCGATAAATTATGGAATAAAGTACGAATTACGGTCAATAAATAATCATGCAAGCTCATGTACGAACTAAGCTCTTGGTCTCTCGGAAAATTGGACCTGGCTGCTGCAAATTGCTCACGAGTAAAATACAAAACCGTAAGTGTTTATTTTTTTTCTGCTAAGACTAAGTAATTCACATGTTTTGTTAACTACAGCCAAATGGAGAATTTATTTTTGTGCCCTTTTGAATACTTTATATACATTTTTCTTATAGGGTAATTTTGTTCTACAAATCTACAATAAAATGTGAAGCCAATATAATTTGGATGCTAATTCAATCATGTTTTTTGCTATCTAATATTTTATGAGATGGGGTGCGTGGTTTGGGAGAAATTTGGTTTGTTGGTTCAAACGCTAATAAAGATTAGAAAACTCTGTGATTTAGAGCAATACACGGCAGGTTAACACGTTTTCAACCAGAATATAACACACATTTTTTTTTACCTGAATTACTTACACGGTACAGAGTTTAAAATGTTAAACATATCGTTTTATAATTAAAAGCTACTTAATAAACATTGTTTCTGCGTTGTCTGTGGTCTTGTCTACTTCGTCAAGAGATGCTGGGGACGGTTCCCACACCTGTCACTTTGTATATGACACGTGGTATGTCACGTATGACATATGACCTGTCTTCTGCATAGAGATCACTAAGAGCCTGACTGGTCAGATGCCATCCTGCGGAGGATCGAACACCACGAAATAAAATCCAATCCAATATATTTACGCATGGGACTCAAGACGTCCTCCGACCCTCAGCAAGATAGATTAGATTTTGCACCCCATATCCATTCAGCGGATGATAACGCAAAAGCATGCGGATACACAGGTCTGGGTACTAAGCCCCGAACGGGTTAACAAGAGTACTATACACAAATAACCCGAATATAGGAGAGAGAAGCTTATGACGACGTTTCGATCCGACTTGGACAATTTACCATGTGACTTATAAATAGTCCAAGTCGGACCGAAACGTCGTGGTATTCTTCTCTTTCCTATGTGCGGGTTATTTGTGTATCGTTCCAGTCTCGGTATTCTGCCTTTATCTTCGTTAACGGGAGGACATCTAGATTTGTATCTACAGTTGTTTTATCTGTTGCAAGCAAATTTAGAGTATTTGCTTAATATGTCTGGTATCTTATTTTCATTAATAAAATACCTTGACATTTTATCACATAGGTTTCAGAAATGAATTAGGTTTTTCAATAATTTCAGCAGTAAAGGTATGAGCTCCGCCACCAGACGTTACATTATAGTTAAAAAAAACTCTGGTTATTGGAGGTTACAGTAATGAAATATAGGTTAATGTCTGTAAAATGTTAAGTAACCTACTGTTAATAATATTTAATTTTGTTGCATCCTGGCTCACACACACACACACACACACACACACACACGGAGGGCCCGGGTTCAATTCCCGGCGGGGCGGAAACATTTCGAAGTGTTTCCTTACACACACACACAAACACACACACACACACACACACACATACACACACACACAACAAGACTAGTCCCGGAGCTAAGGGGTATGTCCTATGAGGAGAGGCTAAGGGAAATCGACCTGATGACACTGGAGGACAGGAGAGATAGGGGGGACATGATAACGACATATAAAATACTGAGAGGAATTGATAAGGTTGACAGACACAGAATGTTCCAAAGATGGGACATAGCAACAAGGGGACACAGTTGGAAGTTGAAGACTCAGATGAATCACAGGGATGTTAGGAAGTATTTCTTCAGTCACAGAGTTGTCAGGAAGTGGAATAGCTTGGGAAGCGATGTAGTGGAGGTAGGTTCCATACACAGCTTTAAGAAGAGGTATGATAAAGCTCATGGCGCAGGGAGAGTGACCCAGTAGCGGCCAGTGAAGAGGCGGGGCCAGGAGCTATGTCTCGACCCCTGCAACCACAACTAGGTGACAACTAGGTGAGTACACACACACACACACACACAAAGGAAGTGGAATAGTCTGGAAAGTGAGTTAGTGGAGGCAGGAACCATTCATAGCTTTAAGACGAGGTATGATAAAGCTCATGGAGCGTGGAAGAGAGGATCTAGTAGCGATCAGTGAAGCGGCGGGGCCAGGAGCTGAGTCTCGACCCCTGCAGCCACAAATAGGTGAGTACACACACACAAAATACACACTCATACTACTCACACAAAATATACACACACATACTACTCACACAAAATACACACACACACACACACACATACTACTCACACAAAATACACACACACACATACTACTCACACAAAATACACACACACACACATACTACTCACACAAAATACACACACACACATACTACTCACACAAAATACACACACACACATACTACTCACACAAAATACACACACACATATTACTCACACAAAACACACACATCTTGCCAAAACACGGTAGCGGGGCTACACAATAACTAACACACGGTAACTATGCTGCACGGTATGTGTCCCACACGTTAACTGAGCCACGCAAACAGAACGCTCGAGGGGTAACTCATTGTAATCAACAACAACAACAGTACTCCTGACAACAGATGATAAGTACGCAGACTCCAGTCACACTGCTGCCTTCAGCTGACAAATATATCAGATTTGACCTCAGTCAGCTGCGGCAACATTACACTTACATCAGCCCTGCAAGGACTCTCCTGCCATCACACAATAACTACATCATGGCGCAACAACCATTACACCACCGCATGGTAATTAAGTTAATTGTTAACACATGGTCATTGTGCAATTGTTTTGTCAACATCTAGCATCTGTGCTACGCTACGAAAACTCTACAGCAAACACTTTTAGATATCGACTAAATGCACAATATAAATCATTCATGAGATAAAAATAAGATCCAGTGAATTATTTAAATTGTGACTGGCTAGTAAGATGTTAAATGCACTTATTAACCAAAGTGTCCAGAAGAGTGGAATAATCATTCAATCTTCCCTCATGTCTCTTGGTAGTCACCGTTCCGGTTCGTCTGACTCAGAAAGGTCACCTTGTAGCCACACTTATTTACTGCATGGATTTCCTTGCTCACCTGCCGCCTCAAGCAAGGTGTCATCTCAACCAGGTGGTGTACCAGGTCGCCAGGAAACCTGTTTTGGATGCAAATGTGACGTGCCTCAAATTCTACCATCTGGTGCTGAGGTTAAGAGTCCCTGGTGTTGAGATGACGTGCCTGAGATGCTGACGTGATATGCCTGAGGTGCTGAAGTGGCTTTCCCCAGGTGCTAAGACCACTAGCTACAGCATTTACAGGAATTTACCTCCAACTGAGGCAACATCCTCTAAATGCTGGGATAATGTACCTCAGGTGCTGAGGTGACGTGCTCTAGGTGCTGAGGTAAGATGCCTGACGTACCCCCTTCGTCTTAATGTTACCAGATAAATCTTTCTATCAATTTTTATTCATTTGTTTTAAAACGAGAAGTGTGACAGTGATAGTTTTTAACTAATAAATCAAGTATCATTTAACTAATAAATCAAGTATGTATATTCAACTCATTCTCTTAGGTAACACCAGATTAGTTATACCGGGGAAGATCACTACAAAAAGTCACCTGACCTGAGCCATTGTTATGCTAACAATATGATTTGAACATTAAGTTAAAGGCAAGAAGGATCTAACATTAATACACCTTATAATAAACTGAATTATGCTGGACAATCAGACCAGGATGCTGACCTCGGGAACTTGATCTCACTAAGCAAACTTTTTCAATAACCCCTAGTACAACCACAAAAGGATGCCGGTCCCAGGAACTTGATCTCAACAGACAAACTCCATCAAGCTGTTCCTAAAAACACACACGCTAAATGGAGTCCCGCGAGGTTGCTCACTTAACCGCTGCTCAGCAAGCCAGCTGTTAAACCTGTGTTGAGATGATTTTTAAGGTGATCTATACTGGTGTCCCGGTGCTTCGATCCCCGGTACGGGTGGAAACATTGGAGCGTGTTTCCTTAAGGCACCTGCTGTGCCTGTTCACCTAGCAGAAAGTAGGTACCTAGGAACCTGGATGTTAGCCGACTGGTTTGGGTCGCATCCTACCTGGAGTCTACCTGGAGGGCATTCCGGGGATCAACGCCCCCGCGGCCCAGTCCATGACCAGGCCTCATGGCGTATCAGGACCTGATCAACGAGGCTGTTACTGCTGGTCGCACGTAGTCCAAAGTACGAACCACAGCCCGGCTGATCCGGCACTGACTTTAGGTATCTGTCCAGCTCTCTCTTGAAGACAACCAGGGGTCTATTGGTAATTCCCCTTATGGCTGGTGAGAGGCTGTTGAACAGTCTTGGGCCCTGGACACTTATTGTGTTTTCTCTTAGTGTACCAATGGCGCCCCTACTTTTCACTGGGGGTATGTTGCATCGCCTGCCAAGTCTTTTGCTTTCGTAGGGAGTGATTTATGTGTACAGATTAGGGAATAGTCTCTCCAGAATCCCAGAATTTTCCAGGTGTAGATAATGATATATCTCTCTCGCCTGCGCTCCAGTGAGTACAAGTCAAGTGCTTCCAGGCGTTCCCAGTAGTTAAGGTGTTTGATGGAACTTATACGTGCAGTAAAGGTTCTCTGTACATTCTCTAGATCTGCAATTTCACCTGCCTTGAATGGGGATGTTAATGTACAGCAGTATTCCAGCCTAGAGAGAACAAAAAAAAGTGGGGATAAAATTAAACTAATTTGCCAGAAATGCTCGGCATAACCAGGAGCTTTCTATATAGTATAGTATGTCACTGATGTAGGCTAGGTCTGTATAAGTTGTATCATGTACTTGTAAAAATAAAGATTATGATTATTAGTAGTAGTAGTACTAGTAGTAGTATTAATTATAAGCTGTCACCACCAGAATGCCAGTCATCACCACAGATCACAGCGAGTCCAGCCAGTGGCTGAAATGCATAATATCAACATTGAGGACAACACACACACACACATTTATTACACATAACTTTTATTGCATAACGATGCGCTCGTATGTGACTTCCCAAAGAGTTCACTTTTGAGAATGAGTGTCTTTGTATTAAGCTGACTCAAATCAACCAGTCAGTGTAACCTGACCACCTCATGTTCGCTTACTATGCTGACCCCAGCATGATGGCTACTTGACCTGGCCCCACCAAGGTGACTCCTAAATTGGCCTCTATTAAACTGACCGCAACAAGGTGACCCCAGAGCTGACCCCAAGCACCAATACGCCAAGGTAAGGAAGGGAATTCAGTCTTTATTACTTCCCCTAAGTGCTTCCTGTTTGGTGGGCCGCTATCTGTTTGTTTCTGTTGGTCTGTTTATTGTTTACTGTTTCTGTCTGAGGTCCGTCGTCTCTCTCTCTCTCTCTCTCTCTCTCTCTCTCTCTCTCTCTCTCTCTCTCTCTCTCTCTCTCTCTCTCTCTCTCTCTCATTCTCTCTCCTTTTAGAATGTGTTTGTTTCTCTACCACAGTTTTATCTTGCTGAGCCTCTCCTCTTCAGTTTTATTTGTACATTACTCACTGTAAAGTTTTTATGCCACTTTATCTTTTATGAGTGTTTCTGTGATTACGTCTTAATGCGTCCCTCTGAGACTATTATTACTGTTTTCTAAGCCGCAGAGGTTTTCAAACTGTGTTCCGCGGAGCCCTGGGGTTCCGCTAGAACCTCATGAGTTTTCCTGGGCATGCCATGAGACTGAGAAGTGAGAGAAGAGTGTGATAAAATAATGACTGGCAACTGGAGGAGCTTACAGGCGCGGTAGGAAACAGGAGCCCACATTGTAAACAAGACTGGCCTGATTAATTTGCTGAGTTTTTCTGGGTTTTTTTTAAGGTTTAGTTAGTTTTGCCATGTTTTATTGACATGTTAGTACTATCAGATGATGAAGTTGTTATTATTTTTTAACACATTGGCCGTCTTCCACCGAGGCAGGGTGACCCGAAAAGAAGAAACAAGCTTTTTCTTCATTTAGTAATTTATACAGGAGAAAGGGTTACTAGACCCTTGCTCCCGGCATTTTAGTCGCCTCTTACGACACGCATGCTTAACGAGGAATGATTCTTTTCCACTTCTCCCATGTAATTGGACTATTTATCGTCATTTCCAGATAGAGCGTTATGTTGTTGGTGGACACAACAGATGTACAGTTCCATGATAATGTGAGAAATCATGAAAGAGCTTGGTAGCTCACTATTCATTTCACAGAGGTTGTTTTATATATATATATATATATATATATATATATATATATATATATATATATATATATATATATATATATATATATATATATATATATATATTTCGTCGAACGTACCGGACCTCAAACGAACTGAAGTCCGAACGCGTTGACTAGTTTAAAATTCAATTGTAAATAAACTTTTTCAGGAAAGCCCTGTTTCAAAAGTCTGTGTAGTGATCTCTGGCACCGACCTAACTCTCGGAGATTTTTGGAAGAGTCAGTTCAACATCCTCCAGTGTGTGAGGCTGATAATTAAAGCCTGGGAAATACTGTTTCGGACATCGGAGCTTTTGCAGTTCGAACACTACCTAGGAATCCATTAAGTTATATATATATATATATATATATATATATATATATATATATATATATATATATAAATGTAGGATTGTTTAAACGAATCCAGTTGGAGAAAATATAACAACAAAATTGCTGTCTATTTCGACCTTCAGTTGAGGGCTTTTCGTCAGACTAAAAAGTTTGATCATTAGTCTTCTCTTCAGGGGAAATAAAACTAACACTGGTGTTTAATGTAAAAATACCCGTTTAAGCTGTGACGGCCTTAAGTAGGGGGCACGGCAAGATGGTGTGTCCGTGAAGGTGGAGGCAGTTGATGGTCTGTGGCTGACCATGGAAGCCGCGACCGCTGGCTTTTTGGTGCTCGAGTTAGTGGCTGAGGCCCATTTGCTAAAAAAAAAAAAAAATGTGCAACGGATGAACTTGCATACAGAAGTCTCCTGACCAGAGCAATATGACTTAAGTCCAGTGCAGGAACTAGATTATTGACAGAAATAAGTCAGGGTCGGAAAGAAGAAACTTATGAGTGAGAGTAAGTACAGCACTATGCTTCCACTGGCTGTGTTGAAACAAGCCCTTTTTTCCCCCATATATAATGTAAACAGCTTCTCACTTAATATTGTTTGTGGATTTTGACTGACTGGAACATTTCTGAAATGTTTAAGGCATATATGCCAGACCTATTGTGTTCAGTTACTCTCAGTGTTGTCCTGCATTTTTCTATGTATAGTTTGTTACAATCTTTGCAATGTTTTGCTGAGCAACGAGTACATCAAAAGTAATTAATTTTTTGAGACCACTGATAATAGTAACGCGTATTTTGGTAGGGCAGTGCAATATAATTATCGTACGTTGAACGTGTTTTTGAACTATAGAAACTAGTATGAACAGTTGTTAATATAGCACCTCACTAACAGCCATCTAACAATATCTTAGAGAAACAGAAACAAACATCCTCAGTAACACAAACTGCAACTTCCCAGAAGCAGCAAGTTAAAACAAACATGCAGCAGCCTCACCACACAATTAAGCCAAGAGAAACGGCAACATGCACAGAGATACACAGTAGCCAAATGAACAGGTTGTGGTGTGAAGGGGAGGTGGTTGAGGGTGGAGGAAGAGTGTGAGGTGGGGCAGTGGCAATATTTGTGCATGGTGGGTGAGGAAGAGGAGGAGAAGGATGGAGAGGGGGGTGGAAGTGGAGAAAGAAGGTAGCTACTTTGCATGCTGACAGGCTGGCTGGAGGCCCCATTAACACTCGACCAGCTCGTTTCCATCGGGCTATTTCCATAAGAGAGGAGAGGGTAGTCTCAGGCTCTCTATTTTACACCAACCGCTCCGAGGCTCACGGCTAGCCTCCGAATTAATTACAAAGTCTAAGAAGACCTTTAACAGTCCCCACTCTTAAAGTCTGAATACATTATGGCAGCAGATTCATACTCCCAGAACAACCAGTCTTTATGTCAAAATTGCACGTTTTCAACTTTGCCAGCCTCGGTCTTTTTTTATTTTATTATTTAGGCATGTTAGTTTAATAACATCTGACCTTACGTGTGTACTCACCTAATTGTACTCACGTAATTGTGGTTGCAGGGGTCGAGACTCAGCTCCTGGCCCCGCCTCTTCACTGATCGCTACTGGGTCCCCTCTCTCCCTGCTTCATGAGCTTTATCATACCTCGTCTTAAAGCTATGTATGGTTCCTGCCTCCACTACAACACTCGCTAGACTATTCCACTTCCTGACTACTCTATGGCTGAAGAAATACTTCCTAACATCCCTTTGATTCATCTGAGTCTTCATCTTCCAATTGTGACCCCTTGTTTCTGTGTCCCCTCTCTGGAACATCCTGTCTCTATCCAACTTGTCTATTCCACGCAGTATTTTGTATGTCGTTATCATGTCTCCCCTAACCCTCCTGTCCTCCAGTGTTGTCAGGCCGATTTCCCTTAATCTTTCTTCGTAGGACATTCCCCTTAGCTCTGGAACTAACCTTGTCGCAAACCTTTGTACTTTCGCTAATTTCTTGACGTGCTTGACCAGGTATGGGTTCCAAACTGGTGCTGCATTCTCTAGTATGGGCCAGACGTACACGGTGTACAGTGTCTTGAACGATACCTTACTGAGGTATCGGAACGCTATTCTCAGGTTTGCCAGGTGCCCGTATGCTGGAGCAGTTATCTGGTTGATGTGTGCTTCCGGAGACGTGCTTGGTGTTATACTCACCCCAAGATCTTTCTCCTTGAGTGAGGTTTGCAGTCTTTGGCCACCTAGCCTATACTCTGTCTGCGGTCTTCTTTGCCCTTCCCCGATCTTCATGACTTTGCATTTAGCGGGGTTAAATTCGAGAAGCCAGTTGCTGGACCAGGTGTCCAGCATGTCCAGGTCTCTTTGAAGTCCTGCCTGATCCTCCTCTGATTTAATGCTCCTCATTAACTTCACATCATCTGCGAAGAGGGACACTTCTGAGTCTATCCCGTCCGTCGTGTCATTCACATATACTAAGAATAGCACTGGTCCTAGGACTGACCCCTGTGGGACCCCGCTCGTCACAGGCCCCCACTGTGATACCTCGTCACGTACCATGACCCGTTGTTGCTTCTGTCAGGTATTCTCTGATACATTGCAGTGCCCTTCCTGTTATACACGCCTGATCCTCTAACTTTTGCACTAATCTCTTGTGAGGAACTGTGTCGAAGGCCTTCCTGCAGTCCAAGAAAATGCAATCAACCCATCCCTCTCTCTCGTCTCTTACTTCTGTTACTTTGTCATAGAACTCCAGAAGGTTGTGACACAGGACTTGCCTTCCATGAACCCGTGCTGGTTGTCGTTTATAATCTTGTTCCGTTCCAGGTGCTCCACCACTCTCCTCCTTTGTGTGTGTGTTTGTACTCACCTAAATGGGGTTGCAAGGGTCGATTCACAGCTCTTGGTCTCGTGTGTGTGTGTGTAAGTGGTGTTAACCGTAAATAAGCAAATTACATTAAAGAACAGGTAACGTCTGGCAGTGGCGTTTCGCCTGTCAAAGTTTAACACGTTAAAGCTACACAGTCTTCACATATACTGCGAGGACTTGCAGGCCGCCTGATAAACGGCTGAGGTGTTTACAGGTCCTCCTGCCCGCCCGCAATGGTCCGTTTCCCTTACTGGATAATTGTGAAATATACAAAACAATTCTCTCTAGTGGGGCTATTTGTAAGCTACTCTTAAGTGGTATCCGGTTGGCCCAAGAAGGTATTCTCCCACTTAGCGCGAGCTCTTGAGTTGGGTGTCGTCTTCACGCAAGCCACTTCAGCTTCAGGCTCTAAGGTAAAGGGCGGCCGGCATTCTTGCCCCGACGGCTCCACACCTGAAACAACACGTTTATCACAAACACGCTCAATATCTCACCTGCCCGTTACGATAACCACACCTCTAGCATCGCTCCTCTGCACTGTTTAAAATATTACCCTAATATAGACTGATAGGCGCATATAACTGAGAGAGAATAAAGTAATTTATTGTATTTAGGAAAAAAAATCTTAGTGAAGAATATCTTGAAGATACAAGCGCATATTTTGTGACAATATGCCTAAAATTATTAATAAATACGTCAACAAATAAAGATGCTTAACCATTTTGTATATATCTTGAAGTTAATAATAAAGAAATACTTGAGCAAAGGATACATGAACAATAAACAGTGAGAACACTACGCCATGTAATTTTAGTAAGAATCACTTTTGAGCAAAGGTGTGAGAAGGGGGTTCGGTCATGGGTAGGAGCAGTACCCCAAGGCACTGTCCTAGCACCATTTACTGTTTCTTATTCTCATGGCGGACGTAGACGAGAACACTAACCACAGTTTAGTATCATCTTAGGAAAACAATACCAAAACAAGTATGAGAATCATCTCGTTAGAAGACATACAAAAATTACAGTTATATGTAAAATCTTTGAATGGGCAAGTGAATATAGCAATGTCAGTGGTGACAAATTTCAACTGCTTAAGTATGAGAGGAATGAAGACCTTAAAACGAGCACATTATACAGAATGATGCAAATGCATCAGAAGCCTGGAAAATGACAGGATAGATTAAAAGAATATTTATATTTAGTAATGGTACTTTTAATCACTTGTGATCTGACAGGACAGTGAAGACACAACTGGGAAATCTACAGACGTATACTGGCCCACATAAAATCAGTCAAACATCTAAGCTACTGGGTATGCCTAAAAGCACTAGGATTGTTCTCTGTAGAACAAGAGAAAGATACCTGATAATACGTAATTGACAGGTACTACTTGAAAGCCTACTCTCTAACTCGCACAATGGTTTAACAACTTACTAGAGTGAAAGATATGGGAGAATGTGTGGAATAAATAAAGTGAAGAGTAGGGTACAGTTATATAGAATTGTGTCAGTATCCGTGGCCAAAGACTCGACAGATCAACCAGGCTGCGTTGGCTTTCTGGGCCTCTGGATGCTGGCGCAGACTGCCTTGTAATAATATTTTAGGTAAAAGGACACAACTTCAACTCATGCAACATTTTATTGTGGCAACGTTTCGCTCTCCAGGAGCTTTGTCAGAACATAACGGCTTGACAAAGCTCCTTTAGAGGGAAACGTTGCAACAATAAAATGTCGCATTAGTGGCACTTGTGTCCTTTTACCTAACATAAACTGCCTTGTCGATATTCCACGGCGTTGCCACTCAACGAGCAAGTTAGCCAGCTTGTGTTAGGGGCGTCCAGTCCAGAGTCAGGTGAGGTGAAGGCTGAGGAATGGATCACTTAAGATGGGCGGAGTGTCCAGGCAACACCAGTAAACATTTGTTTACACTTCTAACATGTGAGCTTATTTACATTATTATGAGTTTTCTCACTCCTTTTAGATTTTAGTTCCTAAAGTTTGCCAAGCATAATGGTGGTTACCAGAGATGCTGATTGAGCTTAATAATATTATAGTCACAGGGAAGTGCTAAATCCGTAAGGGTTATCCAGAAATTAGGTTTGGAGTGAACGAAATGCTCATTTGTTTCCTGTTGATGTAAATCCTTCTTGGTGAAAGTCTTCTTACACATCTTAAGGTCTTATTATTGGTATAGTATATGTCAGTACTTCGTTGTACCCTCGCTTCTTTCTCATGATCAGTATCGGAGTAGAACGAAATTAATCTGGTATTTAAGATTATAGTGTTCCCAAAACACTAATCATGTTTTTAAATAATTATATTCCAAAACATTTGCTGTTATTTGAGCTGACCATGCAGGTCAGCAGCAGTAGGCATACTTGTGAATGATGGAGCCTTCAGTCAGCAGTGTGCTTGTGAATGATGGAGCCTTCAGTCAACAGTGTGTTTGTGAATGATGGAACCTTCAGTCAAGAGTGTACTTGTGAATGATGGAGCCTTCAGTCAACAGTGTGCTTGTGAATGATGGAACCTTCAGTCAAGAGTGTGCTTGTGAATGATGGAACCTTCAGTCAACAGTGTGCTTGTGAATGATGGAACCTTCAGTCAAGAGTGTGCTTGTGAATGATGGAGCCTTCAGTCAACAGTGTGCTTGTGAATGATGGAGCCTTCAGTCAACAGTGTGCTTGTGAATGATGGAGCCTTCAGTCAACAGTGTGCTTGTGAATGATGGAGCCTTCAGTCAACAGTGTGCTTGTGAATGATGGAGCCTTCAGTCAACAGTGTGCTTGTGAATGATGGAGCCTTCAGTCAACAGTGTGCTTGTGAATGATGGAGCCTTCAGTCAACAGTGTGCTTGTGAATGATGGAGCCTTCAGTCAACAGTGTGCTTGTGAATGATGGAGCCTTCAGTCAGCAGTGTGCTTGTGAATGATGGAGCCTTCAGTCATCAGTGTGCTTGTGAATGATGGAGCCTTCAGTCAACAGTGTGTTTGTGAATGATGGAGCCTTCAGTCATCAGTGTGCTTGTGAATGATGGAGCCTTCAGTCATCAGTGTGCTTGTGAATGATGGAGCCTTCAGTCATCAGTGTGCTTGTGAATGATAGAGCCTTCAGTCATCAGTGTGCTTGTGAATGATGGAGCCTTCAGTCAGCAGTGTGCTTGTGAATGATGGAGCCTTCAGTCAGCAGTGTGCATGTGAATGATGGAGCCTTCAGTCAACAGTGTGCTTGTCAATGATGGAGCCTTCAGTCATCAATGTGCTTGTGAATGATGGAGCCTTCAGTCAACAGTGTGCTTGTGAATGATGGAGCCTTCAGTCATCAATGTGCTTGTGAATGATGGAGCCTTCAGTCATCAATGTGCTTGTGAATGATGGAACCATCAGTCAAGAGTGTGCTTGTGAATGATGGAGCCTTTAGTCAGCAGTGTGCTTGTGAATGATGGAGCCTTCAGTCAACAGTGCGCTTGTGAATGATGGAGCCTTCAGTCAACAGTGTGCTTGTGAATGATGGAGCCTTCAGTCGACAGTGTGCTTGTGAATGATGGAGCCTTCAGTCGACAGTGTGCTTGTGAATGATGGAGCCTTCAGTCAACAGTGTGCTTGTGAATGATGGAGCCTTCAGTCGACAGTGTGCTTGTGAATGATGGAGCCTTCAGTCAACAGTGTGCTTGTGAATGATGGAACCTTCAGTCAAGAGTGTGCTTGTGAATGATGGAGCCTTCAGTCAGCAGTGTGCTTGTGAATGATGGAGCCTTCAGTCAACAGTGTGCTTGTGAATGATGGAGCCTTCAGTCAACAGTGTGCTTGTGAATGATGGAGCCTTCAGTCATCAGTGTGCTTGTGAATGATGGAGCCTTCAGTCAACAGTGTGTTTGTGAATGATGGAGCCTTCAGTCATCAGTGTGCTTGTGAATGATGGAGCCTTCAGTCATCAGTGTGCTTGTGAATGATGGAGCCTTCAGTCATCAGTGTGCTTGTGAATGATGGAGCCTTCAGTCATCAGTGTGCTTGTGAATGATGGAGCCTTCAGTCAGCAGTGTGCTTGTGAATGATGGAGCCTTCAGTCAGCAGTGTGCTTGTGAATGATGGAGCCTTCAGTCAACAGTGTGCTTGTGAATGATGGAGCCTTCAGTCGACAGTGTGCTTGTGAATGATGGAGCCTTCAGTCAACAGTGTGCTTGTGAATGATGGAACCTTCAGTCAAGAGTGTGCTTGTGAATGATGGAGCCTTCAGTCAGCAGTGTGCATGTGAATGATGGAGTCTTCAGTCAACAGTGTGCTTGTCAATGATGGAGCCTTCAGTCATCAATGTGCTTGTGAATGATGGAGCCTTCAGTCAACAGTGTGCTTGTGAATGATGGAGCCTTCAGTCAACAGTGTGCTTGTGAATGATGGAGCCTTCAGTCATCAATGTGCTTGTGAATGATGGAGCCTTCAGTCATCAATGTGCTTGTGAATGATGGAACCATCAGTCAAGAGTGTGCTTGTGAATGATGGAGCCTCGTCACAGTGTGCTTGTGAATGATGGAGCCTCAGTCAACAGTGCTTGTGAATGATGGAGCCTTCAGTCAGCAAGGTGCTTGTGAATGATGGAGCCTTCAGTCAGCAAGTTAGCAGTGTGCTTGTGAATGATGGAACCTTCAGTCATCAGTGTGCTTGTGAATGCTGGAGCCTTCAGTCAGCAGTGTGCTTGTGAATGATGGAACCTTCAGTCAAGAGTGTGCTTGTGAATGATGGAGCCTTCAGTCACAGTGTGCTTGTGAATGATGGAGCCTTCAGTCACAGTGTGTTGTGAATGATGGAGCCTTCAGTCAACAGTGTGCTTGTGAATGATGGAGCCTTCAGTCATCAGTGTGCTTGTGAATGATGGAGCCTTCAGTCAACAGTGTGCTTGTGAATGATGGAGCCTTAGTCAGCAGTGTGCTTTGAATGATGGAGCCTTCAGTCACAGTGTGCTTGTGAATGATGGAGCCTTCAGTCAACAGTGTGCTTGTGAATGATGGAGCCTTCAGTCACAGTGTGCTTGTGAATGATGGAGCCTTCAGTCAACAGTGTGCTTGTGAATGATGGAGCCTTCAGTCACAGTGTGCTTGTGAATGATGGAGCCTTCAGTCAACAGTGCTTGTGAATGATGGAGCCTTCAGTCAGCAGTGTGCTTTAATGATGGACCTTCAGTCAACATGTGCTTGTGAATGATGGAGCCTTCAGTCAAGAGTGTCTGTGAATGATGGAGCCTTCAGTCAGCAGTGTGCTATGTGAATGATGGAGCCTTCAGTCAACAGTGTGCTTGTAATGATGGAGCTTCAGTCATCATGCTTGGAATGATGGAGCCTTCAGTCAACAGGTGCTTGTGAATGATGGAGCCTTCAGTCAACAGTGTGCTTGTGAATGATGGAACCTTCAGTCATCAATGTGCTTGTGAATGTGGAGCCTTCAGTCACAATGTGCTTGTGAATGATGGAACCTCAGTCAAGAGTGTGTTTGTGAATGATGGAGCCTTAGTCACGTGCTTGTGAATGATGGAGCCTTCAGTCAACAGTGCGCTTGTGAATGATGGAGCCTTCAGTCAACAGTGTGCTTGTGAATGATGGAGCCTTCAGTCGACAGTGTGCTTGTGAATGATGGAGCCTTCAGTCAACAGTGTGCTTGTGAATGATGGAGCCTTCAGTCGACAATGTGCTTGTGAATGATGGAGCCTTCAGTCAACAGTGTGCTTGTGAATGATGGAGCCTTCAGTCAACAGTGTGCTTGTGAATGATGGAGCCTTCAGTCAACAGTGTGCTTGTGAATGATGGAGCCTTCAGTCAACAGTGTGCTTGTGAATGATGGAGCCTTCAGTCATCAATGTGCTTGTGAATGATGGAGCCTTCAGTCATCAATGTGCTTGTGAATGATGGAGCCTTCAGTCAACAGTGTGCTTGTGAATGATGGAACCATCAGTCAAGAGTGTGCTTGTGAATGATGGAGCCTTCAGTCAACAGTGTGCTTGTGAATGATGGAGCCTTTAGTCAGCAGTGTGCTTGTGAATGATGGAGCCTTTAGTCAGCAGTGTGCTTGTGAATGATAGAGCCTTTAGTCAGCAGTGTGCTTGTGAATGATGGAGCCTTCAGTCAACTGTGCGCTTGTGAATGATGGAGCCTTCAGTCAACAGTGTGCTTGTGAATGATGGAGCCTTCAGTCAACAGTGCGCTTGTGAATGATGGAGCCTTCAGTCAACAGTGTGCTTTTAAGTATGATAATGCCACCAGTCAGCAGGCAGTTTGTGCACTTGAGTGCATCAGCAGTTCGTCTCCTTCCCCAATCCTCCTTCAGCCAACTTGCAGTTAGTGTGCTAATGAGTTTGGGGTTGAGGAGTTAAGAGTAACTTATCACTCCACTTCTTGCTAGTCATGGTGTGGGTGTCTACTGTAATTTGTTGTCATGAAGCATTAAGCAAATTTGTGCCTGTGTATAAATGAGATTATCTATCAGGAAGGTTAATGACTGAGAGGAACATGGGGTGAGACGTAGGATTAGATAATAGTCAACTTTACTAAGCATGACCACTTTATCAGATTTCGTTTAAATAATACCCTCATTTATACTGCATATTAATTAGAGACTTACCACACAGAACAGGAAGTAAAATTGTGTACAAATGGTGATATTATTACCAAAAAAATGATACTGTAGATTTAATGTAAATATATCAGGGAGAGGCTCGATTTTCTATTAGAAATGAATATATGATTTTCTCTCTTAAAATCCGCTTTAGGAATCAATTACTGTTTTCAATAAAAACGATTTTCTAGACGAAGAACGACATTATATGTTTTGGGCGACAATGCGTATCTGAAGAATGTAGAGAGAACTTTCACTCTCTGCATTATTTCAGCCAAACACCAAAATCATTCACAATGCCTAATATCCCTTAAACCACATTCACTTGAGTGAAGGGGAGAAACATTCATCAATTTACACCAGGATTATACTGGAAGTACTTGTTCAGTGTGCACACTTAATCCGGCACAGTAGTGGAACACACGGTAGATGGTGCAACATACTCTGGCGTAAACTAAGTTAGAGTGAAATAAAATTTAATGTGCGTTAAGGGTTCAAAGCTTTCCAGAACACTTCACTTAAATGTAAAGAAGATTTCAAGCAGATTCCTTTTCCAAGGCTGAAAGTATTCACACACACACACATACACACACACACACACACACATACACACACACACACACACACACACACACACACACACACACACACACACACACACACACACACACATATCTCCTACTACCAAGGTAAGTTGATCCGAAAAAAAAGAGGAGATTCACAGTCATTCATTCAATCACTGTCTCGCCAGAAGTGTCGTGGCATTACTTTTCAGATGGCTGTCTGAGCTGCAGCATCCCCAACCCTATTTCAAAGTTTAGGCACTGCAATTCCTACCTCCAGGACTCAAGTAAGGCTAATCGGTGTCCTGAATCTCTTGCTCACACTCCAACAGCACGTCGTCATAAAACCACTTGCTTCCACTCACTCCTATCTAACACACACACACACACACACACACACACACACCTGTTGGATGTTTCTTCTGATTAGAAGTCACAATGTTTGACTTTATTGGCTTATCCTAAGTTTAATTTACATAATGCAGTTTGATGTGCCTTTAACATATGTGAGTCCTCATTACCATTACAAACAATTGTATATGTGTTTAAAGTTTAAACTAATTACTTACTCAGGGAAAGGTTGTTTAGATTGATTTTGGTATATTTAGGTCACAACTTGCCTCTTTATGGAATTAGGAGAATTAAATTGCTTCTTCTCATGTGATATTTTTTTAATGTCTCATGTGATTAGCTTTAAACCCTTTAAAACTGGTATCTTAATGGTGCAACTTCTGAGCAGCTTCAAACTTAATGTGCCAGTGTATTTTAGAATATTGATATCTCTGAGATAACAAGAAAGTATCTCTTCAGTTGAGCTGAAGGTTTGAATTAGATGTCGACTGTGTCCTAATCGGCCATATTTTTTTATTGAAATTGGGATGTTAGTTTCCATATGATGACTTGTGAATGCCTCTCCTGATTCGCTCCAAATCTTCAACACTAGTATTAAAGTATACCTTTCTCGGATCGCGCAGCTAACGAAATACATACACCTAGTTTTTTTTAAATAATTAATAAGAGTAAGACAGGAAAATTGCAGAGGAACAAGGAAGTTTCAGGAAGGGTAGGGGATGTGTATATAAGTATATAAGTGAACACTACTTAAAGAAAGGTAAGGCACTTTTTGTTGGATTTGTGGATTTAGAAAAAAAGGTATACAATAGGATGGAGAAGGGAGCAATGTGGCAGACGCTGGTTGCTGGCCTGATCGATCAAGCTGTTAGTACCCGCAGCCTGCAGTTCAACATATGCACCAAACCCCGACTGATGTATTGAATAAATGTTGGTTTACAAGAAGCCGTGATGAGTTTTTATGTGGATAGTGAGGCTCAGGTTAGGGATGTAGGAGAGGGAAGGGGATTGTTTTCCAGTAAAAGTAGGTATTGGACAGGGATGTGTGATGTCACCACAATTGTTTAATATATTTTTATAGATGGGGTTGCAAAAGATGTGCACATTAGGGTACTGGGGAGAGACGTGGAAATAAAAGATAACGAATTTGATGCAAAGTGAGAGATGTCACAATTACTTTTTGCCGATGACATGAGGAGGAACAAGGTGATGAGAATAACAAAACAGTTTAAGCAGCGAAAGACTGGATATAAGATTGAGAGAGAATATGGAGGAAGTAATTGTATCCAGATACTTGGGAGTGAACTTGTTGGTGGATGGGTCTACGGAAGATCAGGTGAACTACAGAACTGTCGAAAGAAAAAAGCTTGCTGGTGCATTGAGACATCTATGGAGACTAAGGACTGTTGTATGGGTGTGAAGCACTGATGAGGCTGGAGGTAGTAAAGATGTTATGTTTGAGGGCAGTGTGGTGTGAATATTATGTAGAGAATTCGGAGCATGGAGATTAGAAGGTGTGGAACTAGGCGTTGTCCCAGGAAAGGTTAGAGGGAAAGGGTAAAGGAGGTTTTCGAGAGTGCTGGAGGCTTGGACATTCAACAGGATTGTATGAGCGTGTTAGATTGGAGTAAGTGGAGGCAAGTGGATTTTATGACAGCTCACTGTTGGAGTGTGAGCAGGGTAACATTTATGGTTTCAAGGAAACTGGTTAGCTATAATTAAGTCTTGGAGGTGAAAAATATAATGCCTGCCCTCTGATGGAGGTGTGAAGATTTTGCAGCTCAGAAAGCCACCTCAACTGTGAAGTTATCATGCTTCAGGCAAGACATGACTCGAATAAGTGACTGAAATTATTTCTTTTTTTCGGGTTACTCTACCTAGGTAGGTGACGGTCAGTGTTATACATATGTATGTATGTATGTATGCATGTATAGCTGTGTTTGGCTGGTACCAGTAGATGATTGGTTGGTTGGTAACAGTAGATGATTGGTTGGTTGATACCAGTGGATGATTGGTTGGTTGATACCAGTGGATGATTGGTTGGTTGATACCAGTGGATGATTGTTTGGTTGATACCAGTGGATGATTGGTTGGTTGATACCAGTGGATGATTGGTTGGTTTTTGATATTCAAGAAGTCGTTAAGGTCGACTATTGGGTGCCATCCGCCCAGTGCTCGACCTCGATGCTTCTGTCATGTACGTCACCAGTTTATTATTGTTATTATTTTCATATATAGTACTTAGAAAAAGTCCCTCCGGCAGGAACATGCCCCCCTAAAAAAAACTTCTAATTTGTACCATGATAAACAGTGCGTGATATATAGTTTTACCACCGGTTCTAAAAATTTTAAATATAAAAATACTGAGATGATTTGCATAATGCCATAATTTCGACCCATAAATGAAGCCTTCCTATAAAGTTGAAGTTTCATTATTAATGATTATGAGTGGTGATGTTTAAGATTGTTACTTAGGAGTAATATTTTGTATCCTAGACTCCATTTCATGAATACGTAATTTTGATAATAGCATTGGCATCCTTGTGGTCGGTCTTGCTTATGAATAAGAAGTGGTGTGGTGGAGGCGTTGATTAGGTCAGGACAAGACACCAGGTTATGAAGCAACCACCTCCTGCAAATTGCTCTCCCTGTGTTTTGACTTTCATCGTTGTTTCAGAGCGGACGATGTGATTTTGAATTAGAAGATGTATTGATAAAGACATTTATTAGGGAATAGTTTCGCCACAATTAGCTTCTTCAGCACTGTTACAGAGGCAATGGCGGAGGTCAGATGGTGAGGGTAGACCTTCTGATTGTTCATGATGCTGCGGTGTCATCCAGTGGCGCTGTTAATGTTGTGTAGTAATCGTTTAGCCACGTTTATTCGATATTTACATTTGTCCAACCTATTTTTTTTATCCAATACTATTACACTAAGACACTACGAGAAAACACAATAAGTGTCCGGGGCCCAAGACTGTTCAACAGCCTCCCACCAGGAATATGGAAAATTGCCAATAGACCCCTGGCTGTCTTCAAGAGGGAGCCGGACAGATACCTAATGTCAATGCCGGATCAGCTGGGCTGTGGTTCATACGTTGGACAAGGTGCGGCGAGCAGTAACAGCTTGGTTGATCAGACCCTGATCCACCGGGAAGACTGATCATGGACCGGGCCGCGGGAACGTTGACCTAACCGGAGTACCCTTCAGGTAGACACCTGCTACTACTACTATACCTACTACTACTATTACTACTATTGCTGCTACTATTACTACTACTACTATTACTACTATTGCTGCTACTATTACTACTACTACTATTACTACTATTGCTGCTACTATTACTACTACTACTATTACTACTACTGCTACTAGTATTACTACTACACCTACTACTATTACTACCACACCTACTACTATTACTACTACACCTACTAGTACTACTACTGATACCACCACCACCCACCACTACCACCACCACCCTCTACCACTACCACCACCAAAGCTTGCCATCTAATTCCCTCCACTATATACCCTTGTCTTAAAATGCCTCTGTATTGTGACTGAAGACGCCACTTGGTGATGAAACGTCCCTTAATAAATATCTTGATGAGAGTAAACTTATTTTACCATCATGGAGCTGAGCTTCGTCTTCACTGTGGCTACGAACACACCTTTTCCCTTGGACTGTGTTTTTTTTTAATGCTGATTATTTTAATTTGGTGTGATAGAACGTATATCTTTTCGGGTGAGTCTCATTGTGTTTTAGCCAACAGGTGATTCATCAGTCAAATCATTAATTAGATCCAGTCCACCTCATCATTCCGCACAACTCCTCCCTCCCTTTCCTCGCATCAAACGTGATCAGTACCCATTTTCTCCAAGCACTATGTGACCATCTCCTACAGGTTTAGCGCTTCCCAGGAATGTAATGAAAAAAAGCTTTTCTGTCGTCACCAAACTTAAACTGCGCGTGAGCTGTGTCAGCCTTTAGTGTTTGTCTTCTTCTCCAGCGTTTTGTGTGTGTGTATTCATCTATTGTAGGTTGCAGGGGTCGAGTCACAGCTCCTCTGTATGTGTGTGTGTATGTACTCACCTAATTGTGGTTGCAGGGGTCGAGTCATAGCTCCTGGCCCCACCTCTTCACTGGTCGCTACTAGGTCGGTTTGTGTGTGTGTCTTGCTCTGCGTCTGTCATCCCTAATAGCAAGAATTCATTATTAATAATGTCTTCCCCACACCCTGGTGATAGGTATACCTGGAGAGGGGTTTCGGGGGTCAACGACCCCGCGGTCCGGTCTGAGACCAGGCCAGACCCAGGTGAGGAAGGCTGGTTCTTAGTGCCTCCTCTGGTGCTACTCTGGTTTCTTCAGTCATACTCTTGGTCAGGATTTCGTGAGTCAGATAACCAGTGATTTAGAAAGACACGTGAAGAAACACGTTTCTAACACGGAGGTTAAAAAGACCTAGAAGTGATCAAGGTTCCCAGGACCCAAACGTTTTCTAATAAATATGTCCTAGTGTTTACTCACGTGTCATTCTAAACCAGTTTGTCGGTATTTATTACCAAGGTTTATACCATCAGGTAGTCAGTGCTCACCACTTAACAGTAGTCATCCCTTCATTCTCCTTTCCCATCACCTCTTCTTTTTTCTCCTTTTTTTCTCCCCTTATCTTCACCGCTGTTCACTATATCCCTCCCTCTTCTTCCCCATCTACTATTTTATCTTTCCCTACTGTGTTTCTTCTCACCCTGCGTTCCTTCTCTGACCCTTGTTCCCTTTTCTTTCTTTCTTCTCTTAACATTCTTTCTCCCTTCCCTCCCTGACATCCCTTTTCTTCCCTACGTTATTTCTCTTCTCTCACCCCCCCTCTTCCCCTCATTCATTCTCTTCTCCAACTTTCTCTCTCTTGTCCAATCTTGTTTTTCCTGCTTTTCCCCACCTTCCCTCTCTTCTACAATCCTTCTCTTCCTCACCTTCTTTCCCCCTCCCCACCCCTTCCTCTCCTTCCCCACGGCTCCAGGCGCGCGATATTTGTGATGAAAATAAGCTGGCAGTGCCTTCTGTGTTAAGTAGCCTGGAAAATTATACAGGAGACTGATTATACCAGGAGGAAATACGACATAGACTGGAAGCAGCCCAGGGCCAGTGCCTGCAACCTGTATTTTCGCCTTATAATTTGCCGTTGCTCTGCAATTATTGGGTCATTTGTATGCTAAAATCTCTATTAGCTGGTAGATTGTGGAGGAGAGAGATGGTTGAGGCACTGCTGAGGTGATGTTATTGATGGTGAGGGATTGTGAGTTATTGATGGTGAGGGGTTGTGTGTTATTAATGGTGTGGTGTTGTGAGTTGTTGATGGTGAGGTGTTGTGTGTTATTGATGGCGAGGGGTTTTGTTACTGATGGTGAGGGGTTATGAGTTATTGATGGTGAGGGGTTGAGTTACTGATGGTGATGTGTGTTACTGATGGTGAGGGGTTGTGTGTTATTAATGGTGTGGTGTTGTGAGTTATTGATGGTAAAGTGTTGAGTTACTGATGGTGATGTGTGTTACTGACGGTGAGGGGTTGTGTGTTATTGATGGTGAGAGGTTTCTGATGGTGAGGTGTTGAGTTATTGATGGTGAGGTATTGTTAGTTATTGATGGTGAGGTGTTGTAAATTATCGATGGTGAGGAGTTGTAAGTTATTGATGATGAGGTGCAAGTTATTGGTGGAGAGGCATTGTAAGTTATTGATGGTGAGGTGATGTATGATATTAATGCTATTGATGAAGCTAAACGATAATTTTTTTGCACTTACGAGAGAGTCAGATCTCAGTTGCACAGACAGGCGTGAAAGATGTGTAAATTAACCTTTACCTTGTATCCTGAGAGTAGCTGAGTAGTGAGTAAATTATGATGTATGTCAGCAGCGGAGCCTCTCACGACTGCTGGATTAAGTCAAAACCATCGTTCCAGTACCTGCGTTCTGGTACCTGCGTTCCGGTACCGGCATTCCAGTACCTGCTTTCCAGGATCTGCATTCCAGTATCTGCATTCCATTACCTGCGTTCCAATACCTGCGTTCCATGGTGGTGCAAGAAGGCTACATGTTTGGGGATGTCAACTGGCTAAAGAGAGTCTGAACCCAAGAAAATTCTCGTTTGCACATTCTGTTGCATTCACGAAAGTGTGAGATCTCAATTTATTTTGACTTCTTCAATAGATTTGTTAAATATTACAGTTAGTGGGGATAGAATTTTGATGTGTGTATTTAGGATTGTGGCCGGCAATTTCCTTGGCACAGTTGATGAGTTAATGTTCAGGTTCTCAATGCATTTTAAAAGTCAAGACTGCTAATTTCACTAATATTTAAGTGTGTTAATTTTAGGACTCAGCAAAGAAATATTGTGGTATGTTTGTGTCGTGTTCGGCTGTAAATACAGAGCTGAAGTCTGTGTTGAGTATCGTACCTCTCACGTTATTCTTCCCTTGACGTATTTAAAGAATATTTTATGGTTAGTCTTGATGTTGTGTGTAATTCTCATCTTAAATTATTGTTGGCCGTTCATTTTTCTTCAGCTTACTTTCTGTATTGTAACGTGTGTGTGTGTGTGAGTGTAAGTGTGTGAGTGTAAGTGTGTGTGTGTGTGTGTGTGTGTATGTGTGTGTGTGTGTGTGTTTGTGTGTGGCTAGTTAACGCCTGCAACTCGGAGAGACTGCCACTTAATTTAGATTCCTTATATGTACTCGTGATTTATTGGCCTCTTTATATATTCTCAGTTTTGTTTCTAAATCTATTCCACGTTTTCCCAAGTTGTTTATGCTACACGTCTTAGAATTTGCTGCTCTCGGGTTGAGAATCGTCAAGACACTGCTTACAGTCTGTGTATATTTTAATTTGATAAGGTATTCACTATTTGGTAATACATCTCACCACACATGAATACATTAGGTCAATATCCAAGGTTACGTTAATGGCGAGGTATATAAGGTTTTGCTGTGTCAGGTGAAAAGCATGTCGACTGCAACTGGCTGCAGTTAACATGTACGTCAACAAACATGAAAAGTTTAATCAAAATAGGGATTAAAATAAATTATCCGTATATATACACTTAGGTTATATACTCCTATTGATGTATATAATCTATGTGAACAGTGGTGAGGTGTTTTTGACGTTCATGAAGAGTTAGGTGTTGTGTAGAACGAGACTCTAGTCAGGTTACTTGCAGGTTTCTTGTGGAAGTTAGAAGTTCAATATACTAGTGAGAGGTTTAATTGGTGACGGGAGGTGATGTGGTATTGGTGAAGTTCACGAAAGTATTGGTTATTTTTTTCCCCCTGAAGGAAGGTTCCTTGATGCCGGTGAAGGGCTCCTGATACAAGGAAATGAACTTGAGTTTCCGTTGCTTAGATAAGACTTAATTACATTTCATTTTCCCAATTGCTGTTTGACTTCTATGGGTTTAGAGCTGCCCATGAATGTTATCAGAATAAGTGTTAGTTATTCATGATGAACTGATGGTAAATGTTGATAATGTTACCGAGACACGTTTGCATTGATTAAAAGCGCAATACTAGGATAGCAGTACTGCCTAGTGAGGTGTTGCTGGAATTAATGTGGAAAAAGAACTTCACGAAATACAAAAAAAAAAAAAATCGTTAATGTTTCAAAGTCTTTTCTCCACTCCCTCATTGTACGATTACCTTGACTTAAAATATCGAATAATATCCTCCCACACTGGCCAAACTTCACAAAAGTCAAACTATCAGTTTCCCAAATATTCCCAGAGTCAGAACTTAACTATGTTCTTGTTGACTGGATGTGAAGCGTTTCCGTCTGTCTACCTTCCAAGACTTCATGTAGACTGGACGTCTTCTAACAGACATAAAGAAAATGTGGATGGGTGGGGGAACACAGCTAAGGTAGGAGGGGAGGGGAGGGGAGGGGACTGAAGTATCGGATTCTTATTGGGTATTTGCATGTCGTGTAAAGATCGGCTGCAATTGTTCCTTTTAAGCCGGCACTTGAAAAAAGAAACTGGTAAAACTACACAACGGTAATCGTTGCCCGGAGTGGTATCTCGCAAAGCATCTTTTAGTAAATAGCAGATTCGGGGGAAAAAGATTGTCTTGCGTGTATAGAAAAAAATCATGTTTTTAACGTGTGCAATTGTGGTGTGAGGGTCGTGCAGGATTGGTAGTCGTTGCAGACCGAAGATCGTGTGGGATGGGTAAATGTTTAGGGGTGAGACTTGTGCAGGACAAGTAGTCGTGGCAGTGTGAGTGTCGTGCAGGATAGGTAGTCGTTGCGGCTTAAGGAGGGAAGGGGAGGGGGTATACTATGCTGTCACAACAGTGAGTGGGTGGCGCAGGATGGGTAGCTGCCGCAGCTTGAGAGGGTAGTGGTCGCAACGTGAGCGTTGTACAGGATGGATATTTGTTGCAGGTCGGGCATGCTGGGTAGTCTTTACAGCCAGGGGGGTAGTGCGAATGGATATCTTTACAGCCAGGGGGGGTAGTGCGAATGGATATCTTCACAGCCTGGGGGTCGTGCAGGATGGATAGTCTTCACAGCCTGGGGGTCGTGCAGGATGGATAGTCTTCACAGCCTGGGGGTCGTGCAGGATAGTCTTCATAGCCTGGTAGTCGTGCAGGATGGATAGTCTTCACAGTCTGGTAGTCGTGCAGGATGGATAGTCTTCACAGTCTGGGGGTCGTGCAGGATGGGCAGTCATCACAGCCTAGGGGTCGTGCAAGATGGATAGTCTTCACAGCCTGGGGGTCGTGCAGGATGAGCAGTCCTCACAGCCTGGGGGTCGTGCAGGATGGATAATCTTCACAGCCTGGGGGTCGTGCAGGATGGATAGTCTTCACAGCCTGGGGGTCGTGCAGGATGGGCAGTCCTCACAGCCTAGTGGTCGTGCAGCATGGGCAGTCCTCACAGCCTGGGGGTCGTGCAGGATGGATAGTCTGCGTCTTCTGAATGCGTGTCGACCGTTGACTGGCATAATTGTATCGAATGTAGAGATAAGAATCGGATGTGATTTTAGATCATGATGTTACGAACGTCGACTGAGGTCACACGAAGCTGGTGTTCAACCCCCTCCCCCCCGCCCCTCTCGTGTGCGGGGCGAGCCACATTCACAAATAAGGAGTTTGTAAGTTACACCGAAGGAATCATAGATGGCGCGCTCGATAAACACGACCATGAACGTCCATTATATACCCTTTTATCTCCCAAGATAAATTTTTATGCATCTCAAATAATCAAGCTTTTTAAAGAGTCATTAAGTTGGATACTTTATGAATACTTAAAGGACACAATGGCTGCATGGCATCCGTGGAATTGATTGAGGGAAAAAAGAGTGACAATGCAGTGGCAACACTAAGAGCTGGTAGTGCTGACCTAGACGACTTCCCGGCTCTTATTTTTTTGTGTTGGGGGGAGGGACAAAGATGCTGTGCTCTGAGGTTGATACCAGCAACATGCTAAACACAAGTCTTCTTTTTCTCACGGGGAAGATATGAAAGAGGGAGAGAGGGAGAGAGAGGAGAGGGGCTTAGCAGGGCGGGATGTGTAGAAGCAAAAATTAATATGAGTCTTTTTCTAGTCTTTCGTCCATGTTGTTCGAAGTTAATGCAACACACGAGAAATTGCGATGGTGTCGATATGAATATGCATGTGGTCCTCGTGGACGCTGGTCTGGCCGAGTCTTGTGGACGAGTCCATTATGTTCGTGGGTGGGGAGGGGCGGGAGGGGATGTTGTCGCTCAGGTGAGAGCCGCACCCACTATTCTAACTTACTTATCATAATAATAATCAAACTTCTCTCAGTGTTTTTTTTTTTTCTGAGTGTGTATTTGTTTTCACCTCTAATGCAAACTGCTGAGAAATTAAAGGAAATTTTTTTTCAGTATAATGTCCAGTGTTGTTAAGAGAGGTTTTTAACTGTCGTTTTCTTTTTTTTTAGATTAACATTGTTGTTTAAATTTAAAGTGTCTGGTTACATAATTCTGCTAGTTATGTATCGATATCCACATAGCAAACTAACGTAACACTGATGGTTGTTGCATACCCACTGATACAACTTTTTTTTTGTAATTTGGTCCCTATGTTATCAGGCCTGGTCATGGACCGGGCCAGGGGGCGTTGACCCTCGGAACACCCTCCAGGTATACTCCAAATATATAGTCATTAGTACTTTTTGTAGTGAATTGTTGTCTTCTAGAAAGAACAACAACATTTAGACTTCAATATAGACACTCAGTCATAAGACCTTATGAACAACAGTATGGTAAATTATTACGCATTTAAATTGTTTTCCTTCATTATAAAATAAATCTAATTAAACACAGAGTATAATGAAACAGTGAATAAAGTAATCAATTTACACGATTGGGTTGAATGATAGAGTGAGTGTAGTTGTGACACTGGCAGAAGGTGATGAGAGGAGGAATGTGGTCGAGGCTGACACAGACTGCATTAAGCCTTCCAGTCGTCTTGTCTTACTCGCTGACACTAAATTCGTTTCTTTACTGTTCTTGTCAGGATGTATTGTTTGATGATTCGCGTGCGTGCAAGGCTCGCACACGCGCAAAAAAACACGCATACACATAAAGACTCGCGCACTCACACTAGTGGAGGCAGGTTAGCAAGAACTCATTTAAAATTAAGTCCTTTCTAAAATTTTCTCTTATACATTTAAAGATATATTTTTTCATTTATGTTAATGTAAAAATTAATAATTTTGTACCAAAAGAACCTTAGAAAACTTACCTAACCTTATTATAACAAGCGCAAATTTAATTTAGCCTAATCCAACTAAATATATTTTAGATAAGTTTACAATAATTTAATAAATAAATTCAATTAAATATATTTTATTCCGTTAGGTTCTGAATGATTTTTGCGAAATTATTGCAAACACAAATTTTCACTTGCCTTATTCGGCAAGAAGAGCGTTGCTATTTAAGCCAAAATCGCAAGTTTTACCTGTTCGGCACGAATTTATACAAGAGGGTAAGAGAGAATAAGCAGGAATGAGAGGTGGATGTACTTCTTATTTACGTCATGTAAGAGGACATTTAACACTGTACCTTAAAAGACATTAATCCAAAAACCGGAAGAACAGGCAGGTATAATAGACAAGGCGCTTTACCGGTTCAAGGAATTTGTAAGAACAGGGAGACACAGTGATGGCTCGAGTGAAACTTCAACCCGATCAAAACGTGTTCTGGAACTTAACTTTTCACTGGAAACGAGGTATTGAGATGGACGAGCGTGACTCGTTGTGTCTCGGAGGAATCCCTCCTGGTGCTATTCCTGATAAATGTAGATGACATGCCTGACGAGGTAGTCCTATTATGTAAAGCGCATGGGGAGAATAAATGCCAGAGAGGACAGGGTAAGGCTATAAGAGGACATGTTCAGGATGCAGAACCGGCCAGATAGGTGGTTAATGGACTTCAGCCTCAGCAAGTGCAAGGTTATGAAAATCGGGGAAGGGAAAAAGATAGCCGGACATGGAATACCTCCGCCTCTTACCCGACACCTCGCTACACACCTCCATCACACTACTACACCTCATCCCTGTACTACACACCTCCCTCACACTTCTACACCCCTCCACAAAAATAATATACCCCTTCCTCACCACTTTACTTATACTAGTCTTTACTCCTCCCGCATTTTCATTCATCGTTTACATTCCTTAGCTTTCATCCCCTCCTGAACCCTCCTTTACACTCCCTCATCCCTATTTTATCTTTCCTCACTCCTCCTGCTCCCTTGTTTACCCCTCCTACTCCGTCCTTCACCCCTCGTGGTTTCTAGTTCACCCCCTCGTGCTCTCTCCTTCACCCCTCCATCATCCCCTTTCATTTCTTCACCCACATTCACCCTCCCTCACTCTCCCGACACCCTCCCTCACTCTCCCGACACCCTCCCTCACTCTCCCGACACCCTCCCTCACTCTCCCGACACCCTCCCTCACTCTCCCTACACCCTCCCTCACTCTCCCTACACCCTCCCTGACCACAGTATCCCAGAAAGGTATGCCACCACCACGCTCATGAGAACACCAACAAATATAACTACATTTTAGTTGTAAGATGATGGAGGTGCTCTCTGACCTGCGGGAGAATGTGTAAACTCATAGACGTAATTAGCTGACGCTCCTTGTTATACATTTGTTGACGCTGCTTGTTATACATTTCAGGAAATTCGGGATTTCACTGTAACTGCTTTTGTTGTCGTTAATTCGGCCAGAAGGCAATTTAGACGCACACTTATCAAACTACTTGTGAAGAAAGCTCATTTTCTTCTCTCAGACGTGGGTGGAGCAAAGCTATGCATTTTTTAGATTATTCTCGCAAGGAAACGTCTGTATATTACTGTGCTGAAGAACGTCGATAAAGCGAATTTTACATTAAAAAGTTAACACTGATTTTACTACCTACTTCCTCGGTGTCGTGGATGGTTTCCCGTTTTCTGTTCTCGCTTGTTCACAATCTCACCTAAGGCATTATCAAATTTATTGATCTTGTTGATTAAATTTGGATAATTAACGTTAACCTAACCCACCACCGATAGTTTATATTGGTGAAATTTGCTTAAACATACAAAATAAAAAAGTTGACGTTGACTTTATGAGGGCAGGTTGGTACTGTGATGCATCGTGAGTTATGAATGTTGCATGGTGTGAGGCAGGGACCTGGAGTGTCGCTGCCTGCAAGTAATAATAGCAGTCGCTAATCATTCCAGCTGCAACACATTAAGATCCCCAAAAAGGAGGGTGGAGGATTTAGAAATAGCAACGCTCTCCTTGCCGAATAAGGCAAGCGAAAATTTGTGTATGCAATAATTTTGCAAAAATCATTCTGAACCTAACGAAAAAAATATATTTCATTGAGTTTGCGTATTATTAAATTATTGTAAACTTATCTTAAAATATATTTAGTTGGATTAGGCTAAATTAAATTGCGCTTGTTATAATAAGGTTAGGTAAGTTTTCTAAGGTTCTTTTGGTACAAAATTATTCATTTTTACATTAACATAAATGAAGAAACTATATCTTTAAATGTATAAGAGAAAATTTTAAAACGACTTAATTTTAAACGAGTTGTTGCTAATGGACCAATTTTACATATTCGGCACGACATTTATATATATATATATATATATATATATATATATATTATTTTTTTTTTTTTTTTTTTTTTTAATAGACAGAATACATTTATACAAAACACAAACATGAATACAATGGTACAATATATCAAAGATTATGAATCTCCTCCAGTTCCTCCGAAGCCGGACGCGAGCCAAGTATGCAGCATGCGTTTCCCTCTGGATGGCCACGCTGAGACGCTGGAACATGAACGTGGCTGCCCTTGGGTCCCTGGTGGTGTCGATGAGTCTGGAACCCAGTTCTTTAAGGAAACGTGTTGCATTTTTCCCCACGCTCCCAAGGTCTCTGATCCCACTGGGACAAATTTATACTGTTGGCTTATGTCCCTGTACTTGCCGATCTTGTACTCCTCTCTGTGGTCAGCAGCTCCTCCCTGTCCCTAACACTGTGATGGATGTAGGTGTCAGCCAGTGTCGACACACAGGTATAATCCCATGCTAAGAGCTTGCCATTCTTCCAAGGATAGATGGTGATCCCGTCGGGGCGGTTTGCTGGGTTGTGGGCGTTGTTGGCTGCTAGTGATCGAGGCTCTCTCTCGGCTGGGCATCCAGCTGTAGCAAGGGTTCTCTTTATGATGTCGTTGACCTCATTGTGTCTTGCATGCCAACCCTTGGTTTTAGAACAGTTAAGACCATGTAGACCATATTGGTCGGCTTGGCATCGCTGCAAATACATGTATATTCCGTGTGAATAGGGGCAGCAAGGCGCAGAGCCACTGCAATACGAAGGGTCTTAGGGTCCAGGCGTGTTCCCATGGCCGAAATGGGAACTGTTTGGAGGAAGTCCCCAGAGTGATGTGCACTCACAGCTAGGAGACGGGCAGTCTCCCTGTCTGATGTGACGGCCCTGAGCATATTGGCAAGTATCTTTTCAGTGATGGGGGCGTCCCAGCTTGACTGTTTGTAGGCCAGTTCTTCACTAGGTTTTGGTGTTGGAGCAGCAAGAGTCTCCCATTCAGTGATGGCACTGGTGTAGCTAGGGTCCTGTATTCCTGCTGAATCACTGAGGTTGTCTGGAAGAATTTGTTTTATTAGCTCATTTGATGCTATGGAAGAGGATAAGAAGGCTGGTAGGGCAATCTGGGAGGATTTGCGTATATATATATATTATATATTATATATTATATATATTATATATATTATGTGTGTGTATGTATCGTAGACACAGTCCAGCATGGAGGATGCAAAGGATTAGTTTGAGAAAAATCCAAGGAGGAAAGTAGGAAAGATGCCCAGAAAGGGACGAGTAGAGTGACATAGGGTAAAAACTAATACATGAAAGGGATGTAATGAGCTTAGGAAGAATGAAGAATTAAAAAGGCACAATACAATGACTGGAACAACACACAAATAACCTGCATGTAGAAGAAAGAAACTTACGACGTTTCAGTCCGACTTGGACCATTAACAAGTTACACTGTGTGTGTGTGTGTGTGTGTCTAGTTAATGATCCAAGTCGGGCCGAAACGTCAACATAAGTTTCTTTCTCCTGTACGCGAGTTGTTTGTGTCTAAGAAGGAGTGCAGGTGCAAACTCAGGTTGAAGGTATAAAGCCGGTATGGCAACACTGGCACCCTGCTGACAGAAAGTCGAATCCTATTCCTGGCGATTTTCTCTGTGTGAAAATCTTGATGGATTATTTTTCACTGTAATTTTAATCTGCGTAAAAAAAATAGAAAAACAAAAACAAAACATTTTGGGAACTTTTGCATTATCATTTAAAAACACATTTACTCCTTTAGTCAACCTCATAAAATATATATATATATATATATATATATATATATATTCTTCCTTGAAGTCTTTTATCCACTTCTCGAGGCAATGGGTCCCACAATTGACACCAGAGGTGGACCCCATCCTATATATATATATATATATATATATATATATATATATATATATATATATATATATATATATATATATATATATATATATATATATTAAAATCTACTAGCCAGTAAGGTCTCAATCTCATGAACTTATCGGTGTTCTTATATTGAGTTTTTCCCCCAAAAATAAATTGTCAAGTAAAACCTATGCAAAGTAGACCTTAAGCGACGGGATCCGATATCGGATATGAGCGTAAGTTGCCATTAAGCGTAAGCTGAGTGTTCATGTCTTACGTGTTACAAGGGTGTAATTTACATCAGGACGCTTGTCTGTCCTGCGCCTCCCGCAGCGCCACACCTTCCTGTAATCACAGTAATTAAATTCAATCAAATACCAATTCGTCATGTTGGGCATTCAATTTTTCATTATTATGTTGGAGTGTAACACCAAATGTCACTCTTCACGTCGCAACACTTCCATGTTCTTTTGGCCATATGCATGCAAAGGTGTGTGTGTGTGTACTCACCTATTAGTACTCACCTATTAGTGGTTGCAGGGGTCGAGTCATAGCTCCTGCCCCGCCTCTTCACTGACTGCTACTAGGTCCTCTCTCTCCCTGCTCCATGAGCTTTATCAAACCTCGTCTTAAAACTATGTATGGTTCCTGCCTCCACTACGTCACTTTCTAGGCTATTCCACTTCCTGACAACTCTATGACTGAAGAAATACTTCCTAACATCCCTTTGACTCATAGGAGTCTTCAACTTCCAACTGTGACCCCTTGTTTCTGTGTCCCCTCTCTGGAACATCTTGTCTCTGTCCACCTTATCTATTCCTCGCAGTATTTAATATGTCGTTATCATGTCTCCCCTAACCCTCCTGTCCTCTAGTGTCGTCAGGTGTGTGTGTGTGTGTGTGTACATGCACGTATTTAGTTATGTTTACTGAGATCAGTTCATAGCTCATGGTCCCGCCTCAGAACTTTTCCCAGCTTTGCTCATGCCTGATCTCCAAGGCCCGATCGTACCTGCTCATCAAACTGCGTGGTGTTGCACTACCACTTCAGTGTGTTCCACTTACTCATCAGCGGTACTGGTCTACAGTTTACTGCTTCCTCTCCATTTCTCTTTGCGTATACTGTAGATCACTTGCAGTGTGTCAGCTGTCTAGTAGTCGCCCATTGTCTATCTAATTATTTTTTTTATCCAGGATAACATCTTGCCTTTTACCACTTCTTACTTTGTATCTCTTTTCTTTGGGATCCCTTTTACGTTTACGTTGTCATTATAATTCCCTTTTGTTTTTCTTGTCTGCCTTACCTTCTCCTCCTCCTGGTATTTTTTCCTGTTAATTGGTGAATACTTTCTTCGTATCTTGTCTTCGATTCTTTGTTTACCTCCCTGCTCTCTTCCTCCTTATATAGTAATGTAACACTTTAGGTTTCATTTATCCTTTAATACTCCAGTCATTTTCGAATTATCTTCTGTTACCCCATTTTATGTAGCAGTTCAGAGCTCTTCAACTTTTTTCTTGTTTACTTCTGTCCTTTCTTTTCGACATGTTTTTCTAGCCGCTTAGTCCAGTACCCTACCTGGAGTCTACCTGGAGTCTACCTGGAGGGCATTCCGGGGATCGACGTCCCCGCGGCCCGGTCTATGACCAGGCCTCCCGGTGGATCAGGGCCTGATCAACGAGGCTGTTACTGCTGGCTGTACTTAGTCCAACGTACGAACCACAGCCCGGCTGATCTGGCACTGACTTTAGGTATCTGTCCAGCTCCCTCTTGAAGACAGACAGAGGTCTACTGGTAATGCCCCTTGTGGCTGGTGGGAGGCTGTTGAACAGTCTTGGGCCCCGGACACTTATTGTGTTTTCTCTTACTGTACCAGTGACGCCCCTACTCTTCATTGGGGGTACGTTGCACCGTCTGCCAAGTCTTTTGCTTTCGTATGGATTGATTTCTGTGTGCATATTAGGGACCAGTCCCTCCAGAATCTTCCAGGTGTAGATTATGATATATCTCTCTCGCCTGCGCTCCAGTGAATATAAGTCTAGTGCTCCAGGCGTTCCCAGTAGTTAAGGTGTTTGATGGAACTTATACGTGCAGTAAAGGTTCTCTGTACATTCTCTAGATCTGCAATTTCACCTGCCTTGAATGGGGATGTTAATGTACAGCAGTATTCTAGCCTAGAGAGAACAAGTGATTTAAAAAGGATCATCATTGGCTTAGCATCTCTTGTCTTGAATGTTCTCATTATCCATCCTATCAGTTTCCTCGCAGATGTGATAGTGACATTGTTGTGATCCTTGAAGGTGAGGTCTTCGGACATTACCACACCCAGGTCCTTCATATTACTTTTCCGCTCTATTGTGTGATTGGAGTTTGTAATATACTCAGTCCTAGCTATTATTTCCTCCAGTTTTCCATAACGGAGTAGTTGGAATTTGTCTTCATTGAACATCATATTGTTCTCTGTTGCCCATTGGAAAACTTGGTTTATATCTTGTTGGAGATTTGCCGTGTCCTCAATGGATGACACTCTCATGCAGATCCTAGTATCATCTGCAAAGGATGATACAGTGCTATGGTTTACATCTCTGTCTATATCTGATATGAGAATGAATAACAGGATAGGTGTGAGTACTGTGCCTTGTGGGACAGAGCTCTTCACTATGGCAGCATCCGATTTAACTCTGTTTACCACTACTCTTAGTGTTCGATTGGTTAGGAAGTTGAAGATCCATCTGCCTACTTTGCCAGTCATCCATTTAGCACGCATTTTGTGTGCTATTACACCATGATCGCACTTGTTAAAGGCTTTTGCAAAATCTGTGTATACTACATTTGCATTCTGCTTGTTTTCTTGAACATCTAAGACCATATCATAGTGGTCTAGCAGTTGTGAGAGGCAGGAGCGACCTGCTTTGAAACCATGTTGCCCTGGGTTGTGCAATTTTTGGGAGTCCAGGTGGTTTGCTATACTGCTTCTTAGAACTCTTTCAAAGATTTTTATGATATGGGACGTTAAAGCTATTGGTCTATAGTTCTTAGCTACTGCTTTACTGCCACCTTTATGGAGTGGGGCTATATCCGTTGTTTTTAGTGACTGTGGAATCTCGCCTGTGTCTAAGCTCCTTCTCCATAGTATACTTAGGGCCTGTGAGAGGGGTTTCTTGCAGTTCTTAATGAACACAGAGTTCCACGAGTCTGGGCCTGGGGCTGAGTGCATGGGCATGTCGTCGATGGCTTTCTCAAAGTCTAGAGGAGTTTGGGTTATGTCAGAAATTTGGCATACATTGGCAGGGTTTTGAGGCTCATTCATGAAAAAATTGTTTGGATTGTCTATCTTTAGACGGATTAGTGGCTCGCTGAACACAGAGTCATATTGAGATTTCAGTACCTCACTCATTTCTTTGTTGTCATCTGTGTAAGATCCGTCTTGTCTGAGCAGGGGCCCTATACTAGAAGTGGTTTTTGCCTTGTTTTTGGCATATGAAAAGAAATATTTCTAATTTCTTTCTTGATAGTCAGTAATAATGAGTCGTTTTATTCTTTGTATTCCCTTTCCTTCTTATTGGCATAAATCTATGGTGTTTTTCATTCACTAAGTAACCTTTTCCTCATAGGCACTGTCTCGCCTTTTATTTTGCTTTCTCACTGTATAATATTCAGTATGTCTTTCATCTCTTTGTAATTACATATCATAAGCCTGTTTTGTCCTTTCGTATCTCTGATCAGTCTTCTCTCCATCCTTACATTTGCTGTGATATGGGATACAATTTTTATACCGATTTTTTTTTTAATGTAACTGATTTCCAGTCCTTTGAGTTTAAACAAAAATATATTGGGACCCATTATATCTGGTCTGGGCGTTTAACCAGCTATCACGTCAGGTCAGGTCATGGGTGGGTCACAGTCAATGTAAACACATGATGGTCTGGGAATCTCTCAGTGAGAGCAACATCATGTGTTGTGGGCACCAGGTATACCTCGGTATTCCTCTAGCTGCCTCCCTGAGGTGGTAAGCATGGTGTAGGTAGCTCGGGCCATGAGGAAGAAGGGCATGGAAAATGAATCTCGATAGGCTCAGGCACGAGAGACGATAATGTCGAAGAGGTCATATAATGCAGCACAGACGCTTGCACTAACTAGGAACTCGCACAGAGATTATAGTCGGAGAGGAAGACTGAAAACCTGACACATTATCACAAGCTCACTATCTGTTAGACTCATGGTCTGATACTGTGATGGAAATAAGGTATCCCTTTGTCCTATGTATTTCTTGAGGGACTTTACATATTGTTCCTGTTAGTGTATGTAGTATTTATGTGTAGTGGGTGTCCCAGTAATTGGTGATTTATTGTTGACAAAATGATGATATGAAAGATGTACGTTCATTGCCTCTTGTGTATATCACTGTAAATTATGGGTCTTAATTCTCTCTGAAGAAACAACTCTTAAAAAAATCTAGAGCGTCCAATAAAATAATGCATTTTATATAGGCGCCCCGTATCGCTTATATGCATGTCTATTAGGACGACGAATGAGAGTGATGGCAGCCTAAGGTGATAAGGAAAGTGACATGATGGATGATCACATTGGGATGTATGTCAGTGCTTGTCGAAAAGATCTGCGGGGAATAGAATGCAAGCATAGCCAGAAAAAAACTAAAGTGACTTTAATGAGTTGCCACAAGGGATCTCTAATAACAAAAGAATTAATCAGAATATATATATATATATATATATATATATATATATGCTAAATAGGTAAAACGCTATTTTAGCTTATATAGCAACGTTCTTCTTGCCGAATAAGGCAAGCGGAAATTTATGTATGCAATAATTTTGCAAAAATCATTCTGAACCCAACGAAAAAAATATATTTCATTGTGTTTGTTTATTATTAAATTATTATAATCTTATCTAAAACATATTTAGTTGGATTAGGCTAAATTAAATTGCGCTTGTTATAATAAGGTTAGTTAAGTTTTTTTTATTTTTTTGTACAATATTTTTTATTTTTACATTAACATAAATGAAAAAAATATATCTTTATACGTATAAGAGAAAATTTTAGAAAGGACTTAATTTTAAATGAGTTCTTACTAATTGACCAGTTTTACCTATTCGGTACGAACACACACACATACACACACATATACACACATACACACATACACACACATATGCACACACACACATACACACACATCATACACATATATATATATGTATATATATATATATATATATATATATATATATATATATATATATATATATATATATATATATATATATATATATATATATTATTAATTATAACACATCGGCCGATTCCCACCAAGGCAGGGTGGCCTGAAAAAGAAAAACTTTCATCATCATTCACTCCATCACTGTCTTGCCAGAGGGGTGCTTTACACTACAGTTATAAAACTGCAACATTAACACCCCTCCTTCAGAGTGCAGACACTGTACTTCCCATCTCCAGGACTCAAGTCCGGCCTGCCGGTTTCCCTGAATCCCTTCATAAATGTTACTTTGCTCACACTCCAACAGCACGTCAAGTATTAAAAACCATTTGTCTCCATTCACTCCTATCAAATACGCTCACACATGCTTGCTGGAACTCCAAGCCCCCCGCACACAAACCTCCTTTACCCCTCCCTCCAACCTTTCCTAGGCCGACCCCTACCTCGCCTTCCCTCCACTACAGATTTATACACTCTCGAAGTCACCCTGTCTCGTTCCATTCTCTCTACATGTCCGAACCACCTCAACAACCCCTCCTCAGCTCTCTGGATAATAGTTTTGGTAATCCCGCACATCCTCCTAATTTCCAAACTCCGAATTCTCTGCATTATATTCACACCACACATTGACCTCAGACATGACATCTCCACTGCCTCCAGCCTTCTCCTCATTGCAACATTCATCACCCATGCTTCACACCCATATAAGAGTGTTGGTATAACTATACTCTCATACATTCCCCTCTTTACTTCCATGGACAAGGTTCTTTGTCTCCACAGACTCCGAAGTGCTCCACTCACCCTTTTCCCCTCATCAATTCTATGATTCACTTCATCCTTCATAGACCCATCTGCTGACATGTCCACTCCCAAATATCTGAATACATTCACCTCCTCCATACTCTCTCCCTCCAATCTGATATCCAATCTTTCGTCTCCTAATATTTTTGTTATCCTCATCACCTTACGCTTTCCTATATTCACTTTCAATTTTCTTCTTTTACACACCCTACCAAATTCATCCACCAACCTCTGCAACTTCTCTTCAGAATCTCCCAAAAGCACAGTGTCATCAGCAAAAAGCAACTGTGACAACTCCCACTTTGTATTTGATTCTTTATCTTTTAACCCCACACCTCTTGCCAAGACCCTCGCATTCACTTCTCTTACAACCCCATCTATAAATATATTGAACAACCACGGTGACATCACACATCCTTGTTTAAGGCCCACTTTTACTGGGAAATAGTCCCCCTCCCTCCTACACACTCTAACCTGAGCCTCACTATCCTCATAAAAACTCTTCACTGCTTTCAGTAACCTACATCCTATTCCATACACCTGCAACATCTGCCACATTGCTTCCCTATCCACCCTATCATACGCCTTTTCCAAATCCATAAATGCCACAAAAACCTCTTTACCCTTATCCAAATACTGTTCACCTATATGTTTCACTGTAAACACTTGGTCTACACACCCCTACCTTTCCTAAAGCCCCCTTGTTCATCTGCTATCCTGATTTCTGTCTTACTCTTAATTCTTTCAATAATAACTCTACCATACACTTTACCAGGTACACTCAACAGACTTATTCCCCTATAATTTTTGCACTATCTTTTGTTCCCTTTGCCTTTATACAAAGGAACAATACATGCTCTCTGCCAATCCCTAGGTACCTTACCCTCTTCCATACATTTATTAAATAATAGCACCAACCACTCCAAAACTATATCCCCACCTGCTTTTAACATTTCTATCTTTATCCCATCAATCCCAGCTGCCTTACCCCCTTTCATTCTACCCACTGCCTCACGAACTTCCCCCACACTCACAACTGGCTCTTCCACACTCCTGCAAGATGTTATTCCTCCTTGCCCTATACAAGAAATGACAGCTTCCCTGCCTTTATCAACATTTAATAACTCCTCAAAATATTCCCTTCATCTTCCCGATACCTCTAACTCTCCAATTAATAACTCTCCTCTCCTATTTTTAACTGTCAAATTCATTTGTTCCCTAGGCTTCCTCAACTTATTAATGTCACTCCAAAACTTTTTCTTATTTTCAACAAAATTTGTTGATAACATCTCACCCACTCTCTCATTTGCTCTCTTTTTACATTGCTTCACCACTCTCTTAACCTCTCTTTTTCTCTCCATATACTCTTCCCTCCTTGCATCACTTCTACTTTGTAAAAACCTCTCATATGCTAACTTTTTCTCCCTTACTACTCTTTACATCATCATTCCACCAATCGCTATTCTTCCCTCCCGCACCCACTCGCCTGTAACCACAAACTTCTGCTGAACTCTCTAACACTACATTTTTAAATCTACCCCATACATCTTCGACCCCATTGCCTACACTCTCACTAACCCATCTATCCTCCAATAGTTGTTTATATCTTACCCTAACTGCCTCCTCTTTTAGTTTATAAACCTTCACCTCTCTCTTACTGCTTCTATTTTCCTTGTATCCCATCTACCTTTTACTCCCACTGTAGCTATAACTAAAAGTGATCTTATATATATATATATATATATATATATATATATATATATATATATATATATATATATATATATATATATATATATATATATATATATATATATATATATATATATATATATATTATAATTTAGTGAGCACGAGCCATTTAAATTTGATTTAATATGGTAAATAATGACACAGCATGTCTTTTTCGATATACTCTTAAGCGTGAAGAAAGTGTTGATGTAGACAGAGTGTAAAGAGGAATATTGATCACTTAATGTACTCTCTGATGTCCGTCCGTCGGACCCACATAATGTCTCTTCACGCCCTCAACACACAAAATTAGCTTCTCCTACTCTCTCATATTTTAGCGTTGCTCTCATGGTAGCAGGTATTTACAGGAAAATGGGTTTTAAGGTACTTCTAGTGTGTGTATATTTCGGGTTAAGGAGAAGGGTGGTGGTGTGTCTGTGTTGGGGTTGATTTGATGTTGCTGCGTTGGGGGTTTGTGTGACTGTGTTGTGGGTTAATGTGGCTGCCTTGGGGGTTAGTGTAACTGTGTTGGGGGTTGACGTGGCTGCATTGTGGGTTTTGTGTGACTGTTATGAGGGTTGATGTGGCTGCATTGGGAGTTTGTGTGACTGTGTTGAGGGTTGATGAGGCTGCGTTGGGGGTTTATATGGCTGCGCTGGGGGTTGGTGTAACTGTGTTGGGGGTTGACGTGGCTGCATTGGTGGTTTGTGTGACTGTGTTGAGGGTTGATGTGGCTGCGTTGGGTTTTTGTGTGACTGTGTTGAGGGTTGATGAGGCTGCGTTGGGTTTTTGTGTGACTGTGTTAAGGGTTGATGAGGCTGTGTTGGGGGTTGATGTGGCTGCGTTGGGGGTTTGTGTGACTGTGTTGGGGTTGATGTGGCTGCGCTGGGGTTTGTGTGACTGTCTTGGGGATTAATGTGGCTGCGCTGGGGGTTAGTGTGACTGCGTTGGGGGGTTGATGTGGCTTCATTTGCTATATTGTAGGAGTAGAAAGTCCTTCACCTCTAATAGAGCACTTTACACCTCTTAAACAGTCCCCTACCATAGTAAGCAACACTCAGTATTATTAATGCACTTTGTAGAGCTACTCTAATAACTACTACTAATAACTGGGAAAATGATTCACAAACATTACGATTATTTATTACTCTACTGAAAATAAGGGGAATATGCACTTACATGTCGATACACCACTATAAGACATGGGAAAGTAAATTACGCTAATGAGAGGTATGTTTGCAACCAGTAATCAACCGGGTAATAATTTAATAAGTAAGTCATGTACATCAGTTAGTATCTTTATTCCGACAAGTTTCGACTACATAGGCTTCTTCAATCGAATACAGAGGAAGTAGCAAAAGTAGTATAAATTCAAAGTCGATGTAATCAATCCATCACCCTGGAAGACGTCGTTTCGGAATAGATACCTAACTGTTGCACATGTGTCTTACTTGTCAACTGTGTCCTACAGCACCCGTTTCAGAAGTGACTTCATCCACTGGAGTAGATCTTGCAAGACGACCCACCACTACCAGCTACCTCGGTGATCAGGTCATCGTCACTCCATCGAAGCTGGAGTCTCACCCCTCACTCCTTCCCTCCTCCCCATCCCATTGTAGTAACAAGAGATTTTTTGTATTACCCAATCACCTCCCCACATAGTGCACAGGTAGGGTTGGAGCAACATTGCAAACTGGAGAGGATAGATGGTTGTTATGGATGTATTGAGGGTTGGTTGTTGTGTTTGGGGATTGGTGGTGAGAAGTACGAGGATGTGACTGTGGTGGTGGGTGATCTGGTGTGGTTTGAGCGGGGGGGATTATTGGAGTTACTATGGTAGGGGACTGGTGTGGCTGTAGTGAGGATGGTGAGGCTATGATTGGGGGATGACGTAGCTGTGGTTAGAGGATGGTGGAGCTGTGGTTGGGGATGGTGTAGCTATGGAAGAGTGGGGTTGGTATGGCTGGGAGGAGGGGTTGGTCTATCTACGTCAGTATGCTCTTTCTTTAGATATTCTAATACACAGATTAAAATGTTAGTAAGTGGATTTTCCTGTCAGTAAAAATACATAAACTTCTAAACATGTACACACACAAGGAGACGCAAGCACGCGCGTGCGCGCACACACACACACACACACACACACTCACACACTCACACACACACACTCACACACACTCACACTCACACACACACACACACACACACACACACACACACACACACACACTCACACACACACACACACAAAGTCCTCTTTTAAAGCAGCTAGTACATAACATTTATATAGTAGTGCGTATTATTGTTAATATCGCGTTCATAGAGGGATTCGTTAAACCCGTAAGGGTTATATAGAGCCTGGGGAAGCAATCAGATTTATTCAAGGTTAACAAGGGTTAGCGCCACTTCCTTTAACAAGAACCCCTTGATAGCCAACACCAAGAAGCCACAGTTGCAAGGCGGACACAAAGCATGTAAAGATGTTAGTAGAATTACCGACAATATGTTAGGTAAAACGACGCAAGTGCAACTAATGCGAAGTTTTATTGTGGCAACGTTTCGCTCTCCAGGAGCTTTGTCAAGCCGGCTTGACAAAGCTCCTGGAGAGCGAAACGTTGCCACAATAAAACGTCGCATTAGTTACACTTGTTTCCTCTTACACAACACTATGTGAAGCCATACATTCGTATGTAACCTAAAAAAAAAATAACATTGCATTACAGCGCGTAACAGTTCGATTTTGTTCAACAATAACTGCAATAAGTTATAAGTAACCTGGAAAAACTTGGATGCTGACGTGATTTAGGGAGAAAGTTGTGGCACATTATAATATACATGTCTGTGCGGGTGTCCGGGCTTCCCCGGTGTTCATTTATACTTCTACTTATGCAAGAAGTATGCCACAAACATAATGCACTTGTGAAATAAATTCTCAGTGGTGCAGTAACCGTGCAACAACAGCCTGGCTGATTTACTACGCCGCCAGCACTAACCTAGGAGCTTTCCCAGCAGGAAGGTGAGGAGTGCTGGCGGTGTAATTGATGCAGAGTTGCTGTAATTGCTGTAATTTGTTATAATTGGTGTAAGGAGTTTTAGCTGATGCAAAGGGTTGTAACTGGTGCAATTTGTGTATTGGTGTGGCCAATATCTAGCTCGCGTAATTAGCATACCGCTGTCAACAGTGTCCTCTCGCCCTCACTCAATGCTAGCCGAGCCATGAAAATCTACGGAAATCACTACCGGCAGTTTTCCAGTACCGTTTTGTTTCTCAGCGTGTTGGTATCTGGTCTTGACGTTACTTGACACGTTACTCTCTCTCTCTCTCTCTCTCTCTCTCTCTCTCTCTCTCTCTCTCTCTCTCTCTCTCTCTCTTTCTCTCTCTCTCTCTCCGTCTGAGTCACCCATACTGGTCATGAGGGATGAAGTTCACCAAAGAGCCGTCAATGTGCTTGCGGTATTGATGTAGTTGATGCAGTATTTCACAGCCGACGTCTTCCAACAAAGGACAACAAATTGGATTCGAGCAACTGGCAACAAGTATTCTGCTTCACCTTGTTTTGTCACAGCTCTTATAAAATGCAACACTGTTTTGGCGTCGATACCTCTTGCGACCATTGTGTACGAATTTATTACCTGCGTCGCGGTCATTGTACGAGGTGGCCAGCATGTGGTGTAATGGTCATTGTATGAGATGGGTAGTATGGTGTGTGATGGTCATTTTATGAGGTGGATAGTATGTTGGGTAATGGTCATTGTATAAGGTGGATAGTATGTTGGTCTTTGTATGAGGTGGATAGCGTGTTGTATATTGATCATTGTATGAGGTGGGTATGTTGTGCGTTGGTCATCGTATGAGGTGGATAGTATGTTGTGTAATGGTTTTTCAGTGAGATGATCAGTATGCTGGAGTTGAAAGACGTACTGCCGAGAGAAGACAAGACATACGTAGCTCAACAAGACGTTGTTGGGACAACGTCTTGCTCCAAGGAGAACTTTACTGAAAAAGGTTATCCTTAGAGCCGAAAGTTGTTCCCCATGAATCTTGCTCAACTACACTGCCTTCATGTTGCTCAGTTACATTGTCTTCATGTTCAGCTACACTGTCTTCATGTTCAGCTACACTGCCTTCATGTTCAGTTACACTGTCAGCTACACTGCTTTCATGTTCAGCTACACTGCTTTCATGTTCAGCTACACTGCCTTCATGTTCAGCTACACTGCCTTAATGTTCAGTTACACTGTATTCATGCTCAGCTACACTGTCTTCATGTTCTTCAGCTACACTGTATTCATGTTATTCAGTTACACTGTATTCATGTTCAGTTACACTGTTTCACTATCTCCATATTGTACAATGAACACTGTACCAGGGTGGCCAGTACTCGCCACTGTACCAGACGTTCACTACTTAGCACTATGATTATCGTAACTCGTCCTGAGAACTTCCGTCAGTGAAATCTGACGTGAAATCGACTTGAAAAATTAATCATGTGAATATGGTTCCAAAAAAATGGAACACCAGGTGATGTTGGCTGTGAAGCTTCGGAACACGATAAGTTTTGCAACTCAACACAGAGTAAACTTTGTGTTGTATTTCTCCGCTGCAACAAAGGGGCCATTATAATCAACTTGAAAATTCTGATAACTTTTTTTTTTTATATGTACAGTGGAGTATGTGCGTGAATTTGGTGAGTCAGTGTTTGTTGGTTTGTTATGAGCGGGAGGGTATGGGGGTGAAAGGGGGAATGTTAGGATGGTGAAATGGTGAGGGGGAAGGGGTAGTATGGTGTCTTTGAATGGAGACGTGTGCTATTTTATGGTGAGTTTTTATTGTGGTGACGTAAGGTGTTGATGAGGGGAGGAGGGGTGTTGTGTAGTTGTTAGGGAGGCAGTAGTGCCTTTGTGTTGATGGGGAATAGATGGGGAGGAAGGAGGGAGGGGAAGGGAGTGTGTAGTGCGTTGTGCTGGTGAGTAGAAAGGTACTTTTACTTTACATTTATCTTGATGTTATTGAGTGGTTTTTATAGTCTCTGTCTCTGTGTGTCATGTGTGTGTGTCGTGTGTGTCTCATGTGTGTGTGTCGTGTCTCATGTGTGTGTGTCGTGTCTCATGTGTGTGTGTCTCATGTATGTGTATCTGTGTGTGTCGTGTGTGTGTCGCGTGTGTGTCGTGTGTGTGTCGTGTGTGTCGTGTGTCGTGTGTCGTGTGTCGTGTGTGTGTGTCGTGTGTGTGTCATGTGTGTGTGTCATGTGTGTGTGTCGTGTGTGTGTGTCGTGTGTGTGTCGTGTGTCGTGTGTGTTTTGTGTGTGTCATGTGTGTGTCATGTGTGTGTTTGTCGTGTGTGTTTGTCGTGTGTGTGTGTCGTGTGTGTGTCGTGTGTGTCGTGTGTGTGTGTCGTGTGTGTGTGTGTGTGTGTGTGTGTGTGTGTGTGTCTGTGTGCCTGTGTGTGTGTCATGTGTGTCTGTTGCAGGGTGTGTAGTGTGTGTCATGTGCCAGTTGTTTTGCGTCGTGTCAGCCGTGTGTCAGTTGTTCATACCTTGTTTTCAACATTGGGATCTCTACGGATTGTTTTGCATACATAGCTCGGTCATGCTTACTCTTGAAGCTCTGCGAAAGACAGAAAAGAGAGAGAGAGAGAGAGAGAGAGAGAGAGAGAGAGAGAGAGAGAGAGAGAGAGAGAGAGAGAGAGAGAGAGAGACTGATGAAAGTTTTAGTGAAGTAAATGCGTTCTCGGTTTAAAGTAAATCTCACGCGTGTGTGATTTTTCCGAAGCTAATATTTCACTACAATATTTTGTGTGTGTGTGTTTATTTTTTTAATAAATACCGGCGGGTGTCGTGCACTTAAGTGCCACTGTGATCAAGAGATCTCTGTATTTATCCAGCAGCTCGACCAGTGTTCACATGCAGCATTAATGAATAATTATTACTTGTCATTACAACAGGGCGAGCAAATTACACAGGACGAGGCTGCCACACCTCACAGCGACCTCGGCGTCCGTCACACTTTAATACCACCGGAATATTTAATGTAAGTTAATGTTAGACTCAAATTGTATTGTGATACCTAGTGACACAGGACCCAAATTGAGAATAGAAAACATCTTTTTAAGGATATATAAAAAAAAATACTAGCACGGTAGTGTTATCAAGCGGACCAGGCAGAAATTGATTGTGTTGTACTAGGCAGAGGAAATGATTGTGTTGTACTAGGCAGAGGAAATGATTGTTGTCGAGTGTGAAATTAATTCCGTGGCTGTGGGATGTAGCAATTAAAAAAAAGAGGTGTAATAATTGTAAAAGTAGTAATAGAATTAATAGCACTAGTCAGTGATATTAGTACCGAGACAGTGTTGGTGTCGCTACTTTGACGACGAGAGTGTTGACCAAATTGCTATATTATTTGTTTGTGATTGCTAGATGTCCAGTCCTAGTTCCTGGCCTCTCCTCTAAAGTGGCCGTGACTGAGTTCATCTTCCTTGTCTCACGGGCCCTATCATACCTAGTCTCAAATCCTTCACCTCGGATCATTTCACCTGATTTTTACTCATTGGTGGTGGTGGTCCTCGAATGTGGGTCAAGCTGTACTGTTATCCTCGAGGCAGCCACGCTGGGGCTGTGGAGCAAAAACTCGAGGCTGAAATATTTGTTAATTAGGCAACTTGGAAAATACTGGAAAAAAAACTATACCTCAAAGCAGTAAATTACAAAAAAAAAAAAAATGTGGCGTTCAGTACGGAGCAAGTATGAGATTCCTCAAACCCGTGAAGCACACAGCTGATATGCAGAGGGCACGTGCATACATCATTATTTATATTTCGCGAAGCGTTAAACCTGTGTGGGCCATTCAGCGGAAGAAGTGGGAGGAGGCTCGACTCTCCGTTCGGTAATCGTGGTGCTATCTCTGTCCAGACAGACTGTTGATGACCGCGTACATTATTAGCCTCACACATCAGAAAGCTCTGATTAAAATGGACTTTAAATGCTTTCAATTTGGTCAGAGCTGTTTATCAACAATTCCTCTCCCTTCAACCATTCATGCAGCTGTATTACAGCGATGTCTGGAAACTTCTCTTTCGTGAACTCGAAGTTGACTCATGTGTGACCTCGTGGGTGACCTCCTCCTCCCCATCAATTCTATCCTTTTCATATTAGTCTTTAAGGGAGTTACAAAGAGGATATCCCGTGAGCTCATGTGCTTCTAGGATAATGGTCCATCAGTTGGCACCGCTGAATCTCTCCTAGAGGACATCAGACAAAAATAAATGCTCTTCGAGTCAATCTAGGACTATCCCAAAACCCCTCCATCAGATCATCGACAAAATTATGGTTACCTTGCCAGGAATGCAAGCCATTGACCTTGCCAACGGTATTCTCCTCAGTGCTCCTCTTGAGATCACGACCGTAAACTTTATTTTAGGGGAAAGCAATCGCAGACCTCAAGAGGGTGGAAGGTCAGCAGTGGAAACACTGATGCTCGCGATGCCTACTATCTCCTACCTAGGTGTCTTACACCCACAAAGCTCACCTAATTATTGGCATGCTTTATGTTCATCAGCAATCATAGAGTAAAACAGTATGACACCCTTCCTAAAACTCATTTTAGAAAAAATCTCCTCAATCTTTCTCTGGATGACAAGCAATGGATGCAAACCTCAATTCAGTCACACTAAATGGAATAGGAATTATAAATATTTCTCAGCTGTATTTATATATACGTCGTGCCGAATAGGTAAAACTGGTCAGTTAGCAAGAACTCATTTAAAACTAAGTTATTTCTAAAATTTTCTTTTATACGTATAAAGATATATTGTTTTCATTTATTTTAGTGTAAAAATTAATAATTTTGTACCAAAAGAACCTTAGAAAACTTACCTAACCTTATTAAAACAAGCGCAATTTAATTTAGCCTAATCCAACTAAATAATTTTAGATAAGTTTACAATAATTTAATAATAAACAAACACAATGAAATATATTTTTTTCGTTAGGTTCAGAATGATTTTTGCGAAATTATTGCATACACAAATTTTCGCTTGCCTTATTCGGCTAGAAGAGCGTTACTATTTAAACCAACACCGCAAGTTTTACCTATTCGGCACGATATATATATATATATATATATATATATATATTTTCAACAAGTCGGCCGTCTCCCATCATCAGGAGCTTGCAATGTTGCAGAAAAGAGGAGGAGGTCCAAGCAAATACGATCATAGGGAGCGCCTTTCCTATGATTAATTCCCCTTGAAATGCTGACGGCTGTGTCTACAAGATTCCTTGTAAAATAAAGTATGTGATAAAGTTTATTATGGTCAAACTGGTAAAAGTCTTGAACTAAGATTAAAACAACATAAATATTCATTTGAGAGATTTTAACCATCCAATTAATTTTCAAAAAGCCGAGAAAGCTGAATCTAATAAGTCCATGGTCGAGAAGAATATAATAGAATCAAGTCTCATAAAAAAATAGTTTTGAAAATAATATGGATTTTGCTTTTGGGTTTTACAAACTGGATTCATTTATAATTGATATAATTTGGGAAGAATTTAAGATACATTACACAAATTAAATTTTTGGGTGACTATCTACCTACATCATCATCAAGAAAAAAAAAAAGTCAGGTCTTGTTGAGGTGTCCGTGAGGTGTTGTCTCGTCCTTATATGACTTCCTGTTAATCTTTCATTTTTATAGTTGCTTGATAATGTGAGAAATCACGAAATCGCTTGGAATTTCACTATTTTTTCAGTGGTTGTTCTGCATATTGTGATATCACCTGCTGTCTGTGATCTTATTGCAATGGGTCCCACAATTGACACCAGAGGTGGACCCCACCCTATATATATATATAATGTGCATGCGTGCCTACCAATATTAACAAAAGCCTCTGCGAGCTGGTGTTGCTAAAATTTAACGAATTCTCGCACGATACAATGATACAAAGACGGTGAAGATATACTGGTAAGACTGAAGATATTCTCAGACATACTTAAGCATACACACCTCAGTGACGTGGCGGAGTTCACACCAGCACACAAGTGTTGTGGCTGGGAGAGCTTGCCACAATGACTCCTCCGTCACCATAGTATAAGGTCTACTTTTGACTGCCTATGCTACCTGCTGCACCTACTCCATCTCCCTCCCGACACTCCAGTACTGTATTCCATCATATAGGTTCGCTTCCTCGTCAAGAAGACTACGATTTAAACGAGTAGACAGAGAATCCAGGTGATGACTGGCGAGGTGGGGCAAGTGGGCACCTCTAGGTGGCCCCATCGGGAGACTCGTGCCCATGGCCGCAGGTAGACGGCAGGTGCAGGGTGCCCATAATGTCTCGGACAACGCTTGGGCATATCGTCCACCCACCTCTATGATGCATAGGCGTGAGCGATCGTTTGTGATAGCAGGATATGTATACGGGTGTTAGCCGGTGGTAAGGTGCATGGGCTGATGTGTGTGTTTTTGCAGAAGGCTCGTTCAGGAGAGCCTGTGTGCGCCGCCGCCGCCGCCGCCGTCACCCTGCCACACTGTTGCCACCCTCTCTCCAATACCCGTAAACTGATACCGATGCCCAGCTCCAATGTGCTGCTGATCTAGCTCAACAACACACTCGAACACTTGCACTCTTACTTATCATTGCCTCTTAAAGCATACGCTTTATTTACTCTGAAAGTCTCCATTTTGAAGACAGTCTAGAGACTAACACTGAAGATCTCCCTTCCTTCCCAGGGATCCTCCTTGGTGCACATTAATGTACAGTACATTTATCAGTGCTGGGGCGCATCCTTGAGTGGGGATCAAAAATTGTTGCGTTAATTTCTTCTCTGTTTTCAATATCTTGGTTTTCTAAGTTATTTACAAATGTGGCGTTGTATGTGTCTACTTTTACGCGTTTCTTTCGTTACTGAGTATAGCGACAGAAGGCAACCCGCACTCTTCCAGCCACCCTCGCTCTTTATAGCATGCCTCGTGGACTTAGAGTTTTGAAATGAAGTTCAAAGTTTTTGGAATACGATCCGTGGACACCATTACACGCCATTATATCACCTGTCTCCACCCTTATTTACATAGAACATAACATTAATAATAGCTTCTTTCTTGATATGCTATTCCGCACCTACCGCTCAGAGCCCCGAGTCTTGACTCAGGGCGATGCTTAGAGTTATGGTGCTGATACCCTGGCATGGTAGTGGGTGGCGGTGTTTTACTGGTGCTGGCTGTGTTTTACCGGCGCTGGCGGTGTTTTATTGATAGCAGTTGTTATTTGGTAGTAGTGGTGATTGAGGCAATGTTCGTGGTGGTTTAGTGATGGTGCTTTGAATTTAGTGAAGTGTACGTTCAGAGGCGGTGTTTGTTTGAAAATTGTGACGCTTAGTTTTTTTTGTTTAGGGAGTCAATGGTGATTTAATGGTGACTATGTTGTTGGACTGGTGTGTTAAATGGTGACGATAGCATTGGTTTCATGTTCGAGTTGCGTTGCTTTGGTAGAACTGGTGGTTTATGAATGGTGATTGGTTATTTATCGGTCATCTTAGCTGTAGTGTTGTTGGCGATAACGATGATGGTAGTGATGGTAATTGTGGAAGTTATGATATATTGTTACATTTGCAGGGGCGGTAGCAATGGTGGTATTGCTATGTTAGTAGGGACCAGGTGGCAATAATGGTCGCAGTGGTTGTTGTTGTCATCGTCGTCGTCTTAGCAATTCCTACACCCTGTATCACTCACTACAATCCTTTATAAATCTAAGCTTATTCAACTTTAGTTTCCAATCTCGAGTCATCCAACTTGAGGCAGTTCAGTACGGTCACTTTACCACCACTCAGGCTGCTCAGTATAACTCTTCTAGCAGTTCACAAACCACTTAGATAATTCAGCATAATTTATTATATCTTAGACAAAAATTAGACTCAGATGTTGTACATTTGTGGGTTTGCCAGCAACTGAGGTGCGTCAGGTGGACGTAGCATGTGTGGTTGATAAGCGTGGGCACTAGCATTAGTTATTCTGTTAAGGCGCAGGGTTATTAACCCCTGGATTTTGGCTGAGTTCTTAACATGCGAGATTTTTAAAGGGAGGACTGTGGACCAGCAATCAACACGCAAGCAACTCACTAATGAGGTGGTGGTGGTGTGTGTGGTGGTGGTGGTGGTGTTTGGTGGTGTGTGTGGTGGTGGTGGTGTGTGTGGTGGTGGTGGTGTGTGTGTGGTGGTGGTGGTGTGTGTGGTGGTGGTGGTGGTGTGTGTGTGTGTGTGTGTGGTGGTGGTGTGTGTGTGTGTGTGTGGTGGTGGTGGTGTGTGTGTGTGTGTGTGTGGTGGTGGTGTGTGTGTGTGTGTGTGTGTGGTGGTGGTGTGTGTGTGTGTGTGTGTGTGTGTGTGTGTGTGTGGGTGTGTGTGTGTGGTGTGTGTGTGTGTGGGTGTGTGTGTGGGTGTGTGGTGGTGGTGTGTGGTAGTGGTGGTGGTGGTGTGTGTGGTGGTGGTGTGTGTGGTGGTGGTGTGTGTGTGGTGGTGTGTACTCACCTAATTGTACTCACCTAATTGTGGTTGCAGGAGTCGAGACTCAGCTCCTGGCCCCGCCTCTTCGCTGTCCGCTACTGGGTCTCTGCTCTCCCTGCTCCATGAGCTTTATCATACCTTGTCTTAAAACTATGTGTGGTTCCCGCCTCCACTATATCGTTCGCTAGACTATTCCACTTCCAAACTACTCTATGGCTGAAGAAGTGCTTCCTAACATCCCTTTGACTCATCTGAGTCTTCAGCTTCCAGTTGTGTCCCCTTGTTTCTGTGTTCCCTCTCTGGAACATCCTGTCACTATCTACCTTGTCAATTCCCCGCAGTATTTTGTATGTCGTTATCATGTCTCCTCTAATCCTTCTGTCCTCCAGTGTTGTTAGTCCTATTTCCCTCAACCTTTCTTCATAGGGCAGTCCCCTGAGTTGTGGTACTAGCCTTGTCTCAAACCTTTGTACTTTCTCTAATTTCTTCACATGCTTGACCAGGTGTGGGTTCCAGACTGGTGCTGCATACTCTAGTATGGGCCTGAAGTACACGGTGTACAGTGTCTTGAACGATTCCTTGTTAAGGTAACGGAACGTTAATCTTAGGTTTGCCAGTCGCCCATATGTGTGTGTGTGTGTACTCACCTAGTTGTACTCACCTAGTTGTGGTTGCAGGGGTAGAGTCAAAGCTCCTGGCCCCGCCTCTTCACTGGCCGCTACTGGGTCACTCTCCCTGCGCCATGAGCTTTATCATACCTCTGCTTAAAGCTATGTATAGAGCCTGCCTCCACTACATCGCTTCCTAAACTATTCCACTTCCCGACAACTCTGTGACTGAAGAAATACTTCCTAACATCTCTGTGATTCATCTGAGTCTTCAACTTCCATCTGTGTCCCCTTTTTGTTGTGTCCCATCTCTGGAACATTCTGTCTCTGTCCACTTTGTCAATTCCTCTCAGTATCTTATATGTTGTTATCATGTCTCCCCTATCTCTCCTGTCCTCCAGTGTCGTCAGGTCGATTTCCCTTAACCTCCCCTCGTAGGACATACCCCTTAGCTCCGGGACTAGTCTTGTTGCAAACCTTTGCACTTTCTCGAGCTTCTTCACATGCTTGGCTAGGTGTGGGTTCCAAACTGGTGCTGCATACTCCAGTATGGGCCTAACGTACACAGTGTACAGGGTCCTGAACGATTCTTTATTAAGATGTCGGAATGCTGTTCTTAGGTTTGCTAGGCGCCCTTATGCTGCAGCAGTTATTTGGTTGATGTGCGCCTCCGGAGATGTTCCTGGTGTTATACTCACCCCAAGATCTTTTTCCTTGATTGAGGTTTGCAGTCTCTGGCCCCCTAGGCTGTACTCCGTCTGCGGTCTTCTTTGCCCTTCCCCAATTTTCATGACTTTGCACTTGGTGGGGTTGAACTCCAGGAGCCAGTTGCTGGACCAGGCTTGCAGGCTGTCCAGATCCCTTTGTAGTTCTGCCTGGTCCTCGTCCGATTGAATTCTTCTCATCAACTTCACATCATCTGCAAACAGGGACACTTCGGAGTCTATTCCTTCCGTCATGTCGTTCACAAATACCAGAAACAGCACTGGTCCCAGGAAGGACCCCTGTGGAACCCCGCTCGTCACCGGCGCCCACTCTGTGTGTGTGTGTGTGTGGTGGTGGTGGTGTGTGGTGGTGGTGGTGGTGGTGGTGGTGGTGGTGGTGTGTGTGTGTGTGTGGTGTGTGTGGTGGTGGTGTGTGTGGTGGTGTGTGTTGTGGTGTGTGGTGGTGGTGGTGTGTGGTAGTGGTGGTGGTGTGTGTTGTGGTGGTGTGTGTGGTGGTGGTGTGTGTGGTGGTGTGTGTGTATGTGTGTTAGTTAGTTAGTTACCATTTTGTCCTAGGCACATGTCGATTAGACACTAGGCATGTTGTATGTATGTGTGTGTGTGTGTGTGTAACGAAACACTTCGAAATGTTTCGGCCCCACCGGGAATTGATCCCGGGCCCTCCGTGCGTGAAGCAAGAGCGCTAGCCATCATGCCATCGGGGCGTGTGTGTGTGTGTATGTGTGTGTGTGCGCGCGCGCGCGTGTGTGTGTGTGTGTTAGTTAGTTACCATTTTGTCCTAGGCACATGTCGATTAGACACTAGGCCTGTTGTATGTATGTGTGTGTGTGTGCATGTAATGAAACACTTCGAAATGTTTCGGCCCGCCGGGTTGAACCGGGCCCTCCGTGCATGAAGCAGGAGCGCTAGCCACCATGCCATCGGGGCGTGTGTGGCATGTGTGTGGCGTGTGTGTGTGTGGCGTGTGTGTGTGGCGTGTGTGTGTGTGTGGCGTGTGTGTGTGTGGCGTGTGTGTGTGTGTGTGTGTGTGTGTTTGCCTAACCAGCACAGTCTCCTCTCACTCCACACCCTCACGCTCCACACATTTTGAACTCCACACTACCTAGCATTCCACACACTACCTCACACTCACTCAACAGAGTTCCTCACATTCATTCCACAAACTACCTCACACTCCACACACTGCTTCACACTCCACACACTGCTTCACATTCCACACACTGCTTCACATTCCACACATTGCTTCACACTCCACACACTGCTTCACACTCCACACACTGCCTCACACTCCACACACTGCTTCACACTCCACACACTGCTTCACATTCCACACACTGCTTCACACTCCACACACTGCCTCACACTCCACACACTGCCTCACACTTACCACTGCCTCACACTCCACACACTGCCTCACATTCCACACACTGCTTCACACTCCACACACTGCTTCACATTCCACACACTGCTTCACACTCCACACACTGCCTCACACTTCACACTGCCTCACACTCCACACACTGCCTCACACTCCACACACTGCCTCACACTCCACACACTAATTATCACCCTCGGGGTTGAAGTAATGTGCACAAAATAGATCTCTGCTCTGTACGTACTTTTATTTCGCCGCCACAATCAATAATTAATGATAAACTGCAAAATTTTTTGCCGATATTTCATTAATTATTTGGGAACCCCTTTCACCAACTTGTTAAAACAACTGGTTGAAGTCCATTCTAGAAAAGCGGACAAATCCTCTAGATAAGTGGTTCCTAACATTTTCAAGTATAATGGCTAATGTTTTAACTGTAAAATATTTAGTTGACCCCCTCACATGCTGATTATTATAATTTTAGGCTCCGTTCATTGGATAAAATTATCCAGCACAAGCTTAGCAATTTCTACTGGCAAACTTCGTTGACTCATTTGAGCGAATCAGGTGGCCTCCCAGGGGTCCGCGGCCCACTGTTTGAGAACCACTGATCTTGAGAACAAAATTCTGTTTATAAACATTACAACTTGAGAGCAACAATATTTTGTACATCTTATATCAGATACTTATTATTTCGAGTTAAAAAAAAAAGTATTAGTGTCCGCCCATGAAATGGTAATCTGGAAACTTGAAAATACAACAGATATAAAAATGTAAACTCCATGGGAAAAGTTTAACAGAATTCTTCCTTCGTAAGCCGTGCATGTCGTAAGGGGCGACTAACATGCTGGGAGCAAGGGGCTAGTAACCCCTTCTTCTGTATACATTACTAAATTTTAAAAGGAGAAACTTTTTTTTTCCTTTTGGGCCACCCTGCCTCGGTGGGATACGGCCGGTTTGTTGAAAGAATAAAATATAAAAATGTAAACACCGAAGATTAAATATTTTTTTCATTTGACAGGAAAAGAAGACTGCCAGCGAGAGGATAATTACCTCACGTTGCATTGTCATTAGTGGGGTCCAATAAGGATAGCTTCTTGCCTAAAAAGAGTTGTTAACTTGTATAACTAACTTGTTTTCTAACATTTAGCTTATTTGGGTGTTAATCTTAACGCGTCATAATCCTTGTCTTTTTAAGGGTTTATCCTGTCCCTGTTGACCTTGTTTACAGTCACATTACATGTTGTGATGTTCCTTGTTCATTTACGTTCATTGACAGATCTAGTTCTATAGTCTTTCCTATTAGGTTTTGCTCTTCAGCGCTTGTCAATGTGGTGGTAACCGACTTCATGTTTTGTAGTTTATTTATGCACGTCACTAAGTGAGGGTTTAACACTGGTGCTGTGAACTCAGTGCTGTGTATTTTTATTTGTGTGTACTCACCTAATTGTGGTTGCAGGGGTCGAGACTCTTCACTGATCGCTACTGGGTCCCTGCTCTCCCTGCTCCGTGAGGCTTTATCATACCTCGTCTTAATTCTATGTATGGTTCCTGCCTCCACTACATCACTCGCTAGACTGTTCCACTTCCTGACAACTCTATGGCTGAAAAAATACTTCCTAACATCCCTTTGACTCATCTGAGTCTTCAACTTCCAATTGTGACCCCTTGTTTCTGTGTCCCCTCTCTGGAACATCCTGTCTCTATCCACCTTGTCTATTCCACGCAGTATTTTGTATGTCGTTATCATGTCTCCCCTAACCCTCCTGTTCTCCAGTGTTGTCAGGCGATTTTCCTTAACCTTTCTTCGTAGGACATTCCCCTTAGCTCTGGAACTAACCTTGTCGCAAACCTTTGCACTTTCTCTAATTTCTTGACGTGCTTGACCAGGTATGAGTTACAAACTGGTGCTGCATACTCTAGTATGGGCCTGACATACACGGTGTACAGTGTCCTGAACGATTCCTTACTAAGGTATCGGAACGCTGTTCTCAGGTTTGCCAGTCGCCCATATGCTGCAGCAGTTATCTGGTTGATGTGTGCTTCCGGAGACGTGCTTGGTGTTATACTCACCCCAAGATCTTTCTCCTTTAGCGAGATTTGCAGTCTTTGGCCACCTAACCTATACTCTGTCTGCGGTCTTCTTTGCCCTTCCCCGATCTTCATGACTTTGCATTTGGCGAGGTTAAATTCGAGAAGCCAGTTGCTGGACCAGGTGTCCAGCATGTCCAGGTCTCTTTGAAGTCCTGCCTGATCCTCATCTGATTTAATTCTCCTCATTAACTTCACATCATCTGTGTCCGTCATGTCATTCCCATATATGTACCAAGAATAGCACTGGTCCTAGGACTGACCCCTGTGGGACCCCGCTCGTCACAGGTGCCCACTGTAATACCTCGTCACGTACCATGACTCTGTCAGATATTCTCTGATCCATTGCAGTGCCCTTCCTATTATACACGCCTGATCCTCTAACTTCTGCACTAATCTCTTATGAGGAACTGTGTCGAAGGCCTTCCTGCAGCCCAAGAAAATGCCATCAATCCACCGCTCTCTCTCGTGTCTTACTTCTGTTATTTTGTCATAGAACTCCAGAAGGTTTGTGACACAGGATTTGCCTTCCATGAATCCGTGCTGGTTGTCGTTTATAATCCTGTGCCGTTCCAGGTGCTCCACCATTCTCCTCCATGACTTTGCATACTATACACGTAAGTGACACTGGTCTATAGTTTAGTGCCTCGTTTCTGTCTCCTTTCTTAAAAATGGGCACTACATTTGCCTTCTTCCATACCTCAGGTAGCTGCCCAGTTTCAAGGGATGTGTTGAATATTATGGTTAGTGGCACACACAGCATCTCTGCTCCCTCTCTAAGGACCCACTGGGAGATGTTGTCCGGTCCCATCGTCTTTGAGGTATCAAGGTCACTGAGCAACTTCTTCACCTCTTCCTCAGTTGTGTGTATGTCATCCAACACTTGGTATATTCCTTGTTGGTGTCCCACTCTGTACTGTCTTCCCAGAGTCCTTCCTGCCTCCACTGTAAATACCTCGTGTTGTGTGTGTGTGTGTGTACTCACCTAGTTGTGGTTGCAGGGGTCGATTCACAGCTCCTGGCCCCGCCTCTTCACTGGTCTTATACATATGACTGCCAAAAATGTAACTGATTTTTCAAAGTTGGGTATAAACGTTTATTCGGGTAAACCACTGATAAATTTTCAATGCATTCTGCTCGTACGCATCTGGAGTCTACGCGTGCGATCTCTACCCCTCCTTAGCAACTTGCTACTGCCAAACCTGACTTGATTATAAATAATCACCCTTTACATCTTGTTGCTCTTTAATAGCCCTATAATAGAACTGAACCAGAGCAAAGTTAATGAGGAAAAAAATAAGGGCACAACTTCATCGTATATGGTTGAGGTTCCAGAATAGAGCTGTGTTTTCTGAATCTTGCTGAAAAATTCTCCGCACGAGTATAACGTATAATGTGCAGGTATGGCTGAGTACGTCTCAGACGCCGAGTAGTTGAATTTTACTTTTTATTTTTTTTGCTACACCCTCGTTATTGTATTGATGGAGATAAGAATGATAACAGGTATTTATCCTGTTCGGGGCTCTGAGCCCATAGCTCAGGGATAAAATGTTTTCCTGTAACTGTAAGTGTATAAGATGTGTGTGTTCAACCCGCATCTACAAGTGTTTGTTTGTACCATACAACGAAATGTTATAAACAAATGTTAAAAATGTTCACAATTCTTAATAATTTAGAACTTACCAAGGTTTCAAAGTGAGCAAGACCTCCCCATAATTTATATCATGCCAGAAATCCTCCTTCTGCACCAGCTTGTTTGCCCGTCTGATCGAATCTCACTTACCTGACTCATTTTGAGTGAAAAAACTATAATGTTAACACCTGACTGTAACATGCTGGCGTCATAATTCATCACCTGGGTAACGAACGACCACAATTCATTAGTTACAGGCGGATACCGGCGTCTCATTACGATTTACTGTGTTCCAAGCCTGTAATTCCCTGGGATGGATCTTGTTCAATAAATACTTTAATGCAGCAGATAGACTCGAGATGCTTCGGTGAAGGCGCTGAGGTTTTTGTATTCTTCCTCAGATTTAAACGCTGGTTCACTTTGTTTTGACAACATCAGCTGTTTCTGAAGTAGTTTTTACTATTGAGATGCGAATCTGTGATTTGATGCAGACTCCTGATGATGGCAGGAACCACGAGATTATGTTACATGGTAATTTGTGTCGATTATTCTTCATAGTATTAAACAGGGTTAAATTGTTTTAGTTGAAGCCTAAATTCCGTAGTTTAGGCAGTAACATTATGTTCAGGAATTAGTTATTTGACTCGTATACTACTTTTATTACGAGGTGTTGTTAGACAAATGCTGCGATGCATTCGTGCTCATTCTGTTGTCTCAGTTTACCCTCTGCAGTTTCAGATTCACTACCTGATTTTATGTCACACTCGCTCGGTCTTCGAATCATTTGCATTTCGGTATATTGATGTTGGGTTAGATAAGGTTCATCTTACCTTCATATGGTTCAGTGTTACAAACTTTTGAGCATTAGCTCCCCCACAGGTATCGCCCTTCCTCACACTGCTATAGACTCGTGTCTCCTCCCTACACTCTTCACCTGTCATTTCGAAAGCCCCTCTTTCCTAAAACTGTCAAAACATTATTCACTAATAACCCCCCAAAATTTTTTTTATAATATTTTTGAAGCAATCAAAGTGGATAAGTACATCTTAAGAAAATTACTGGCAAATTGTATTTGCATGTTCAACGTATTCCAAGTTAAATATAACAAATTACGTCTATTATTTAAGTTTTCATAGTTCTTTTCCATAAACGGAACAAGAACAAAAGATAAACAGTTTCTTGATATTAACCTAAAATACACTAGTGATGTTAACTAAGAAGACACTAGTGATGGTGTTAACTTAGAAGACACTAGTGATGTTAACTTAGAAGACACTAGTGATGTTAACTTAGAAGACACTAGTGATGGTGTTAACTTAGAAGACACTAGTGATGTTAACTTAGAAGACACTAGACACTAGTGATGGTGTTAGCTTAGAAGACACTAGTGATGGTGTTAACTTAGAAGACACTAGTGATGGTGTTAACTTAGAAGATACTAGTGATGGTGTTAACTTAGAAGACACTGGTGATGGTGTTAACTTAGAAGACACTAGTGATGGTGTTAGAAGATACTAGTGATGGTGTTAACTTAGAAGACACTAGTGATAGTGTTAACTTAGAAGACACTAGTGATGGTGTTAACTTAGAAGATACTAGTGATGGTGTTAACTTAGAAGACACTGGTGATGGTGTTAACTTAGAAGACACTAGTGATGGTGTTAACTTAGAAGATACTAGTGATGGTGTTAACTTAGAAGACACTGGTGATTGTGTTAACTTAGAAGACACTAGTGATGGTGTAAACTTAGAAGATACTAGTGAAGGTGTTAACTTAGAAGATACTAGTGATGGTGTTAACTTAGAAGATACTAGTGATGGTGTTAACTTAGAAGACACTAGTGATGGTGTTAACTTAGAAGACACTAGTGATGGTGTTAACTTAGAAGACACTGGTGATGGTGTTAACTTAGAAGACACTAGTGATGGTGTTAACTTAGAAGACACTAGTGATGGTGTTAACTTAGAAGACACTAGTGATGGTGTTAACTTAGAAGACACTAGTGATGGTGTTAACTTAGAAGATACTAGTGATGGTGTTAACTTAGAAGACACTGGTGATGGTGTTAACTTAGAAGATACTAGTGATGGTGTTAACTTATAAGACACTAGTGATGGTGTTAACTTAGAAGACACTAGTGATGGTGTTAACTTAGAAGACACTGGTGATGGTGTTAACTTAGAAGATACTAGTGATGGTGTTAACTTAGAAGACACTGGTGTCTGATGTTAAAAATAAGTGTTTTCCACAAGTTAGATTTAAATTTATAATTTGTCGGTCTTTTAATTGTTGGTAGTCACTTTAGTTTAGCATATAAGGTTACTCTGTACTGCAATGTTATTCATAACTTTACTAGTTCTAGCAGTGATGCTAGATACACTGGGAGTACTTTTCGAAACTTCCAAACTAGAATAGAGAAATGTCTTAACTGTATTAGCTAAACCTCAACTATAATACCAATACTAATACCAATGAAATCTAATTTATCTTGTGCAAAGGCACAAAATAAATTAGATTTCAGAATTTTAGAGGTTTAATAGGAAGTTCAGATGCGAACTTGATGACAGCTTATCGGCAGTTGAATGATCTGACTTAGAAATAATTGTCTCCCTCATTGTTGGTTCTCGTACTTTATTAACCAGGAATTGTCTATTGATCATTGCCAGTTCTCTCTAAGCCTTGCTTGATGTACCCTACATCAAGCAATAGTGTATACCTGGAGTATACCTGGAGAGGGTTCCGGGGGTCAACGCCCCCGCGGGACGGTCTGTGACCAGCCCTCAGTGTTTTATGTCCATTTGTACAAAAGTGTGATTTTCTTACAAAGCCAGATGACAGTGATTGTTTCACCGAAATGTTAATTAATCAAATAAATGTATTGAAAAAGAGACACCTTTCTTGTCACCCCCTATGTATTATGTGTAGCTATAATGTATGTGTGTGTGTGTGTGTGTATGCATACACATATGCGCCTATTAACACTGTATGATCATTGTCCTTGCCACATGTTTGGGAACATTCAGTTGTGAATAACACATGTTAATACACAGAAAATCTTTCTCATTCGAGTGGCAAAAGCCAAACAAAATCCAAATAACGATTTTAAAATGCTCACAAATTATATATCGTGTTTTTGGTTGCAAAACATTCATGATATTCAGTCATAAGAGTTTATGTGGTTGACAGGCATGTCCTGTTTGACTAGCATCCACCCTGCATACATTAGTCTGAGGATAATAACACGTATGTCATCGGTGTGGCATTTTATCATAATTTGTACAATGCTTTCACCATGTATAATAGCATATCAATCACTTTTTTAAACGCTATTAGTATATTAAGAATAAGTGCGGCGGTGGAGTCATATTTTGGGGAGCTGTTAATGATAAATGTGTTCAAAATGACTATTTCCTATGTAATCCACGAAGTTTAGCTGCCAATTATGGAACACTCTCGACTACCTTAGTTTGATGGATGATGATGATGGTAGTTCTCATTTAGTTATCTCTAGAGATGTCTAGCATTAAAACAATCATTAAATTATGCAGGTGTGACGCTCCTAACAATGCCAAGATACTATGTAAATGTTGACAAGGTTGTCAGGCACCACCAAATGCGCTAATGCATTGTTTATTAATGTCAACTCTGTGCAAGTAAGACATTAAAAGTTTTTAGTTATTCACTGTGTATTGTTTGATGTCTTGAAATATGTTTGGTTTACTCGTTATATGGAGTGAGGAGAATCAGATTTTACCAAATTTAGGAAGCCCATGTGTGATCAAAATTTCTATGAGTCGAGGGTGTTTTTGAATATATTTAGTTTAAATTATTTCCACTTATTGTTGGCAAAAATGTTACTCATTAAATGTTACTACTTGCTGCCTTTGTCTTGTATTAGTTCACACAATTTATTTTATTTTTGCACTGATTTTTTTAATCATCCTTGGTAGAGTAATTTGCTCGTCTCTCCCAGCTCGGATGCCAATGTTTTCTGTATATTCACAACATAAGCATTTCACACTTGATGGTTTCAACTCCACGAATACGCTGATTATGCTATGCAGAGTTGAAAGTAGATTAAGATTACTTTCCAATAATTATGAGGTGTTGTGTGTGTTTGTGTGTGTGTGTGTATTTTTACATGATTATGGCTACAGTGATGAGCATGGTACCTGGTACTGGCGAGGAATGACATATTGCTGGAGGCGAGGCCGAGTCACCTTTGGGATTTAGCCAACCAATATTACTTAGTCCTTATAGGATAACAAACCCTTTGCTTCTGGGAAAAACCTGCCATGGGGTTTCTCAAGGAGCTGGGCTAAAGGCTCATCGAAACCAGAGACTCGACGGCTACAACCTCTCTTCCAGTGCCTCAGTGTGGCAATCCACAGAGGGAACGCCTGCTGTGTCTTGGGTTCCCGACCGGAGTCCGAGGAGCTACTCAACTTACATTACCGTTTCTCCTCACATTTTGCACTTCTACATGTATGCAAATTCCTGTACTCACAAATATGTAATCATATGTTCTATATATAATGTCGTGCCGAATAGGTAAAACTGGTCAATTAGCAAGAACTCATTTAAAATTAAGTCCTTTCTAAAATTTTCTCTTATATATTTAAAGATATATATTTTTCATTTATGTTAATATAAAAATTAATGATTTTGTACCAAAAGAACCTTAGGAAACTTACCTAACGTTATTATAACAAGCGCAATTTAATTTAGCCTAATCCAACTAAATATATTTTATATAAGTTTACAATAATTTAATGATAAACAAACACAATGAAATATATTTTTTCGTTAGATTCAGAATGATTTTTACGAAATTATTGCATACACAAATTTTCCCTTTCCCTATTCGGCAAGAAGTGCGTTGCTATTTAAGCCAAAATCGCAAGTTTTACCTATATAGCATGATATATATATATATATATATATATATATATATATATATATATATATATATATATATATATATATATATATATATATATATATATATATCGTGCTGATTAGGTAATACTGGCCAATTAGCAAGAACTCATCTAAAATTAAGTCCTTTCTAAAATTTTCTCTTATACGTTTAAAGATATATGTTTTCATTTATGTTAATGTAAGAATTTATAATTTTGTACCAAGAGAAACTTTGAAAACCTACCTAACCTTATTACAACAAGCGCAATTTAATTTAGCCTAACCAAACTAAATATATTTTAGATACGTTAACATTAATTTAATAATAAACAAACACAATGAAATATATTTTTTCGTTATGTTCAGAATGATTTTGGCGAAATTATTGCATACACAAATTTTCACTTGTCTTATATGGCAAGGTGAGCGTTGCTATTTAAGCCAAAATCGCAAGTTTTACCTAATCGGCACGACATATATATATATATATATATATATATATATATATATATATATATATATATATATATATCAAAAACTGATTTGAGAGACTCGACTCGAACCTTGTGACAGGAACGCAGTGCGTTCCTGTCACAAGGTTCGTAGGGTCGAGTCTCCGTCGGCCAGAGATCAGTGTTTGTGAATATTTCGCCTGCTCTTGCGAATTCCTAGCATATATATATATATATATATATATATATATATATATAACATTAATAAAAAATTCTAGCTAATTTATGGTGATGATTTTTATGTAATTTAGGAATACCTGAAAGATAAAAAGTATTAGAAAAAATGAAGAGGAGGTGGCTGGTCAGACGTGAAAGAGAAAGAGATGGGGGAAGGGGGGAAGAAAGCGATGGAGAACTATCTTGTTGACAGTGGGTGACGCCAGGAAGAACCGCTCCACCCAACTACTGTAAACATCCCCTGCGCTCCTGTGTGTATACCCACACGCTGACACAAGTGCTCAGGATGATACCCACACACCGACGCAAGTGGCAGGGATCATACCCACACTCTGATAATGTAGCAAAGCTCATACCCACACACACGCACACACTGACGCAAGTGCCGAGGTCCATGGCCACAGGATAATGAACTCCTAGGATGGTCATTACCTGGATAAGCATCGCTGCTGTGATTATAAGGACCACCAGTGACCTGACACGACCGTGTTCGAGGTCTTAAATAATGGAACCCAAATTCTTGGATGAGAAATTAGAAACTAAATGAGTTGCCTTCTCCTGTGACCCTGCCTGCTGCCCTCCCCTCCGACCATGCCTGCTGCCCTCCCTTGTGACCTTGCCTGCTGCCCTCTCCTGCGACCGTGCCTGCTGCCCTTCCCTAGGACCATGCCTTCTGCCCTTCCCTAGGACCATGCCTGCTGCCCTTCCCTAGGACCATGCCTGCTGCCCTTTCCTGCGACCATGCCTGCTGCTCTCTTCTGTGACCCTGTCTGCTCCTTCTGTTGTTCACATCGTCCATGAGTGCTCTTTCTCTGCACCTGACGACATTCCTCTCCAGCGATATTCTTCATCTGTCCCCATTTCTCTGCTCACCCTAGAATTATCTTACCTACACTCTCTTGGATCTTAGATCCTGGAGGAGATGCTTGAAATCTTTGCCATGGATGATTTTATTCCGAAGATGATGGTGCCCACTGATGGAACGTTGGTTTACGTGGTATAGAACATAAGAAAGGAGCACTGCAGCAGGCCTACTGGCCCATGCGAAGCATGTCCAACTCACACCCACCCATGTATTTATCTAACCTATTTTTAAAACTACACAAGGGTTTAGCTTCAGTGAACTACTCTGGTGAATGTTGCGAATCCCGTTGGTTGGTGGGTACAATGATCGACATTTGCAATGATAATGGCTGCAATAATACCAGCTCCACGTGGTACTGCTGGAGGCAAGGTTGAGTCACCTTTGGACTTGGTCAGGTCCACGGGAGTGAGTCACACTCGCGGCGGCGGTTACAACAAACACCAGTCATCGTTTTGGGGTAACACTGTGTGAGCTTCCTTATTAATGATGATTTTGCTTATGTCTCCTCACTTTGTTCCCATTCTCTCCCTCGCATTCTATTGCCCCTTCTCCCCCTTTCTTTACCTCTCTCTTTTTGCTTGGAATCTACCTGGAGAGTGTTCCGGGGTCAACGTCCCCGCGTTATATTCCTTATATTTTTTTTCAACGCACCGGCCGTATCCCACCGAGGCAAAGTGACCTAAAAAGAAAAAAGAAAGTTTCTCTTTTAAATTTGGTAATGTACACAGAAAAGGGGTTACTAGCCTCTTGCTCCCGGCATTTTAATAGTCTCTTACGACAAGTATGGCTTACGGAGGGAGAAATATATATATATATATATATATATATATATATATATATATATATATATATATATATATATATATATATATATATTGAAAGAATTAAAAGTAAGACAGAGAGCAGGATTGCAGATGAACAAGGAGGCTTTAGGAAGGGTAGGGGGTGTGTAGACCAAGTGTTTGCAGTGAAATATATAGGTGAACAATATTTAGATAAGGGTAAAGAGGTGTTTGTGGCATTTATGGATGTGGAAAAAGCATATGAAAGGGGGGCAATGTGGCAGATGTTGCAAATGTATGGAATAGGAGGTAGGTTATTGAAAGCGGTGAAAAGTTTTTACGAGGATAGTGAGGCTCAGGTTAGAGTATGTAGGAGAGAGGGAGATTATTTCCCAGTAAAAGTAGGCCTTAGACAGGGATGTGTGATGTCACCGTGGTTGTTCAATATATTTATAGATGGAGTTGTAAGAGAAGTGAATGCTCGTGTGTTGGCAAGACGTGTGGGGTTAAAAGATAAAGAATCTAACACAAAATGGGAGTTGTCACAGTTGCTCTTTGCTGATGACACTGTGATTTTGGGGATTCTGAAGAAAAGTTGCAGAGGTTGGTGGATGAGTTTGGTAGGGTATGTAAAGTAAATTAAAAGTGAATATAGGAAAGAGTAAGGTGATAAGGATAACAAAAAAATTAGATAACGGAAGATTGGATATCAGATTGGAGGGAGAGAGTATTGAGGAGGTGAATGTGTTCAGATATTTGGGAGTGGATGTGTCAGCAAATGAGTCTATGAAGGATGAGGTGAATCATAGAATTAACGAGGGGAAAAAGGTGAGTGGTGCACTGAGGAGCTTGTGGAGACAGAGAACTTTATCCATGAAAGCAAAGAGGGGACTGTATGAGAGTATAGTTATACCAACCCTCTTGTATGGGTGTGAGACATGGGTTGTGAATGTTGCAACAAGGAGAAGGCTGGAGGCAGTGGAGATGTCATGTCTGGGGCAATGTGTGTGTGAATATAATGCAGAGAATCCGTAGCTTGGAGATTAGGAGGAGGTGTGGGATTACAAAAACTATTATCCAGAGGGCTGAGGAGGGGTTATTGAGATGGTTTGGACATATAAAGAGGATGGAACAATATAGAATGACTTCGAGAGTGTATAAATCTGTAGTGGAGGGAAGGCGGGTGGTCGGCCTAGAAGGTTGAGGGAGGGTAAGGTGGGAGGGGCTTGATCAGCAAGCATGCGTGAGCGTGTTAGATAGGAGCGAATGGAGACAAATGGTTTTAGGATTGACGTGTTGGAGTGTGAAAGGTAACATTTATGAAGGTTTCAGGAATGGCAGGCCGGACTTATCCTGGAGATGGAGAAGTGCGGCACTCTGAAGGAGGGTGCTAATGCTGCAGTTTTGCATCTGTAGTATAAGCACGCCTCTGGTAAGACAGTGATGGAGTGAATGATGAAAGTTTTTGTTGCACTGCCTTGGTGGAAACGGCCTATGTGTTAATAAATAATAATAATATATATTTTTATTTTTATTTATTAACACATCGGCCGATTCCCACCAAGGCAGGGTGGCCCGAAAAGAAAAACTTTCATCATCATTCACTCCATCACTGTCTTGCCAGAAGGGTGCTTTACACTACAGTTATAAAACTGCAACATTTACACCCTCCTTCAGAGTGCCGGCACTGTACTTCCCATCTCCAGAACTCAAGTCCGGCCTGCCGGTTTCCTGAATCCCTTCATAAATGTTACTTTGCTCACACTCCAACAGCACGTCAAGTATTAAAACCATATGCCTCCATTCACTCCTATCAAATACGCTCACACATGCTTGCTGGAAATCCAAGCCCTCGCACACAAAACTTCCTTTACCCTCCCTCCAACCTTTCCTAGGCCGACCCCTACCCCGCCTTCCTCCACTACAGATTTATACACTCGAAGTCACTCTGTCTCGTTCCATTCTCTCTACATGTCCAAACCACCTCAACAACCCTCCTCAGCTCTCTGGACAATCGTTTTGGTAATCCCGCACCTCCTCCTAATTTCCAAACTCCGAATTCTCTGCATTATATTCACACCACACATTGACCTCAGACATGACATCTCCACTGCCTCCAGCCTTCTCCTCGTTGCAACATTCATCACCCATGCTTCACACCCATATAAGAGCGTTGGTATAACTATACTCTCATACATTCCCTCTTTACTTCCATGGACAAGGTTCTTTGTCTCCACAGACTCAAGTGCTCCACTCACCCTTTCCCTCATCAATTCTATGATTCACCTCATCCTTCATAGACCCATCCGCCGACATGTCCACTCCCAAATATCTGAATACATTCACCTCCTCCATACTCTCTCCTCCAATCTGATATCCAATCTTTCGTCACCTATTCTTTTGTTATCCTCATCACCTTACTCTTTCCTATATTCACTTTCAATTTTCTTGTTTTACACACCCTACCAAATTCATCCACCAACCTCTGCAGCTTCTCTTCAGAATCTCCCAAAAGCACAGTGTCATCAGCAAAGAGCAACTGTGACAACTCCCACTTTGTATTTGCTTCTTTATCTTTTAGCCCAACACCTCTTGCCAAGACCCTCGCATTCACTTCTCTTACAACCCCATCTATAAATATATTGAACAACCACGGTGACATCACACATCCTTGTCTAAGGCCCACTTTTACTGGGAAATAGTCCCCTTCCTCCTACACACTCTAACCTGAGCCTCACTATCCTCATAAAAACTCTTCACTGCTTTCAGTAACCTTCCTCCTATTCCATACACCTGCAACATCTGCCACATTGCCCCCCTATCTACCCTATCATACGCCTTTTCCAAATCCATAAATGCCACAAAAACATCTTTACCCTTATCCAAATACTGTTCACCTATATGTTTCACTGTAAACACTTGGTCTACACACCCCCTACCTTTCCTAAAGCCCCTTGTTCATCTGCTATCCTGCTTTCTGTTTTACTCTTAATTCTTTCAATAATAACTCTACCATACACTTTACCAGGTACACTCAACAGACTTATTCCCCTATAATTTTTGCACTCTCTTTGTCCCCTTTGCCTTTATACAAAGGAACAATACACGCTCTCTGCCAATCCCTAGGTACCTTACCCTCTTCCATACATTTATTAAATAATAGCACCAACCACTCCAAAATTATATCCCCACCTGCTTTTAACATTTCTATCTTTATCCCATCAATCCCAGCTGCCTTACCCCTTTCATTCTACCCATATATATATATATATATATATATATATATATATATATATATATATATATATATATATATATAGTATATATATGCAACAATCGCAGACTGGCGGTCTTAACTATGCAAGACAAGCCACGTTGGTGGAAATCTTTAGCTCAAGTACTTTCATACTTCTCAGTGCGTCATCAGGAGCTATGCAATGTTGCAATGTAGCAAGAGAGCAGCTAAAGCAGGGAGAGAGTTCTCAGAGTAGCTAGGTAAAATACCGGAGGCCTTAAATAGTGCAGACATAGCTTCTTTGCATAAGGGAGGTAGTAGAGAACTAGCTAAAAATTACAGACCAGTAGCCCTAACTTCTCGCATCATAAAAATCTTCGAAAGAGTGATGAGACGGCAGATTACAAATTTCATGGACCGGCACAACCAGCATAACCCGAACCAGAATGGTTTTAGAGCAGGACGATCATGCCTGTTACAGCTACTGAACCATTATGACAGAATTACGGAGGTTTTAAGACGACCAAAACGCAGATGTGATTTACACAGATTTTGCAAAGGCTTTTGAGAAATGCGATCATGGAGTGATAGTGCACAAAATGAGGGCCATGAGCATTACGGGGAAGGTAGGCAGATGGATTTTCGGGTTCCTAACACACAGACCACAAAAAGTAGTAATAAACAGAGCAGTAATAAACAGAGTAGTAATAAAAAAGCTCAGTGCCCTAAGGCACTGTCGTAGCACCTCTGCTGTTTCTCATCCTCATAGAAGACATATATAAAAACACCCGTCACACTTTTGTATCATTTGCAGATGACACTAAAATAAGCATGAAAGTCACTACGGTAGAGGACACTGAAAAATTACAGATAGACATAAACAGGGTTTTCCAGTGGGCAGTGGAGAACAACATGACGTTCAGTGGTGATAAGTTCCAGGTGCTTAGGTATGGAAAGAATGAAGAACTCAAAAGGAACACTATATACAAAACGCAAGAGGGTCACCAAACAGAACGAAAGGAACATGTAAAAGACCTGGGAATAATTATGTCAGCTGACCTTTCTTTTAAAAACCATAACAAGACAAAGATCACGACAGCCAGGAAGATGACGGGGTGGGTATTGAGAATTTTCAAAACAAGGGAAATAATGCCGATGGTGACACTCATTTAGAATATTGCTCAGTGCTGACGGCCCCGTTGAAAGCAGGAGAAATATCAGAGCTGGAACAAATACAAAGATCGTTTACGGCTCACATTGAGCCAATAAAGCACCTAAATTACTGGGAATGCCAACGCAAGTATTGAACATGTACTCATTGGAGCGGAGGAGAGAGAGAGATGCATGATAATATATATCTGGAAAGTACTCAAGGGCCTGGTCCCAAATCTGCACATTGCCATAACAACATACTGGAGTGAGAGATATGGGAGGAAGTGCAAAATAAACCCAGTGAGGAGCAGGGGTTTGGTGGGGACAATAAGGGAACACTGTATCAACATCCGGGGTCCCAGACTATTCAACATCTTACCAGAAGATATCAGAAACACGACTGGAACCAGTGTAGAATCCTTCAAGAGGAAACTGGACAAGAATCTTCACCAGGTAAATCTCCAAGAATATATAAACCAAGTTTTCCAATGGGCAACAGAGAACAATATGATGTTCAATGAAGACAAATTCCAACTACTCCGTTATGGAAAACTGGAGGAAATAATAGCTAGGACTGAGTATACTACAAATTCTAATCATACAATAGAGCTTAAAAGTAATGTGAAAGACCTGGGTGTGGTAATGTCCGAAGACCTCACCTTCAAGGACCACAACAATGCCACTATCACATCTGCGAGGAAACTGATAGGATGGATAATGAGAACATTCAAGACAAGGGATGCTAACCCAATGATGATCCTTTTTAAATCACTTGTTCTTTCTAGGCTAGAATACTGCTGTACATTAATATCTCCATTGAAGGCAGGTGAAATTGCAGATCTAGATAATGTACAGAGAATCTGGAAGCACTAGACTTATATTCACTGGAGTGCAGGCGAGAGAGATATAATCTACACCTGGAAGATCTGGAGGGACTGGTCCCTAATATGCACACAGAAATCACGCCATACGAAAGCAATAGACTTGGCAGACGGTGCAACGTACGCCCAGTGAAGTGTAGGGGCGCCACTGGTACACCAAGAGAAAACACAATAAGTGTCCGGGGCCCAAGACTGTTCAACAGCCTCCCACCAGCCATAAGGGGCATTACCAGTAGACCTCTGGTTGTCTTCAAGAGGGACCTGGACAGATACCTAAAGTCAGTGCCAGATCAGCCGGGCTGTGGTTCGTACGTTGGACTACGTGCAGCTAGCAGTAACAGCCTCGTTGATCAGGCCCTGATCCACCGGGAGGCCTGGCCATAGACCGGGCCGCGGGGACGTCGATCCCCGGAATGCCCTCCAGGTAGACTCCAGGTAGATGCCAGATCAACCAGGCTGTGATGGATATGTGGGGCAGCAGACCTCCAGCAGCAACAGCCTGATTGACCAGGGAAGCACCAGGCGAGCCTGGCCCATGGCCGGGCTCCGAAAGTAATGAAACTCTCGAAATTCTTCAAAGGTATATCAAAGGTAAAGGTATATCACTGATGCTCACTTTCAGACCTCTTATCATTATCTTCTGCCTTCTGTTCTCCACTATCCTTGTTTACATTTGATCGTGTTTCTTGTTACTCCTGCCTCCTCTTCCAGTTTCTGTAACATCGTCGTTTCCGGTACTGCCAAAGATGTAAGCGCGCGCGCGCGTTTGCCTGTGTGTGTGTGTACTTACCTATTTGTGGTTGTGTGGTTCCAGGGGTCGATTCATAGCTCCTGGCCCAGTTTCTTTGCTAGTAGCTACTAGATCCACTCTCTCCCTATCCCAAGAGCGTTATCGTGTGTGTGTGTGTGTGTGCGTGTGTGTGTGTGTGTGCGTGTGTGTGTGTGTGTGTGTGTGCGTGTGTAAGCGTGGGTGCACGCGAGGTGGATGTGTACGTAATCATATCATTTGTCAGCCAGGGTTGCCACAGCTGGAGGAGCGAACTAGGGCCCCCCGAGGACCTGCTCAACTAGGGGCAAGGATTATGAACCCTGCGCAGTATTTTCGCGTATGCATAACTTACTTCAATAAACCATCGGTTATTGCCTCTTCCACCCTAATTTCTAAGATTATACACTCGTATATAACCTGGTATTTTATAATGGCGTCGAAGTATAATTAAGCACGATGGACTTTCTTTATGGGCCGGTTGTGGTCTGAATAAGGATATATAGGGAGATGAGGTGTTGGTAACACTGCAAGGCTTCACCTGCCCTCAGGGATACAACTAGCGTGGTAACGTTTGTTTTTACGTGCTGAGAATACTAAACACTCGCCCGTCCGCCCACCCACTTGCACGTCCGTCCGTCCGTCTTGCCCGTCCGCCCGTCCATCCACCCGCCAATCCTGCCCGCCCTCCCATGCGTCCGTCTGCTGTACCGCCCGTCTACTAGCCAAAATTTCCTACCACACACTTCTTTTTACTCTCAGTTTCTCCATGCCTCTGCATCACCTCTAAACACGCCGCTGATCTCGATGTCGCACCTCTGCTTGTCCCTTATGAACCTTTGTATTCCCCTCCCCCCACAAACATACCTGTTACCGTGTAGCCATGACTCTGGTTAGATCACAGCTAATAATGCGTCTTTTTTTCACTTAGAAATCCCCTGTGTGGCTGTATCTTTACTGACTTAAAAGCTTCAAATAATATCCTGTCGTTTTGCATGACATGGAGCCTTTACTGAATCTGATTTGGTTTATTGCAAATTATCTTTAATTGTTTTTATCTTGGCGTCGTCCGTTCACACCAAACCTGACGTTTCCCCACAGCTGGCGTCATATTTATTTCTCGTCTCGTTATCATTCTCGTATCATTATCATTCTAGTCTCGTTATCATTCTCGTATCATTATCATTCTAGTCGCGTTATCATTCTCGTATCATTATCATTCTAGTCTCGTTATCATTCTCGTATCATTATCATTCTAGTCTCGTTATTCTCGTATCATTATCATTCTAGTCTCGTTATCATTCTAGTCTCGTTATCATTCTAGTCTCGTTATCATTCTAGTCTCGTTATCATTCTAGTCTCGTTATCATTCTAGTCTCGTTACACTGGTCAACAACCAAAATGCTTCCGAGACCAGAGTAGCAATTTCCACCTAATTTTAGGTCACTGATAATGAATATCATGGTTATAATTGTTTGTTAGGTCTACTTTTCAATATACACCTATGTGTGTCACAACAGGTTCCAACAGGCTTGCGGCAGTGTTTTTTTTACCACACTCACAGTTTCACTGACCTTCATTATTGTTCCAGCAGTCATAGAAGGTGGTTGTGCTGTCCAAGTTTATATTTTGAGGTGAAAGGTTGGTGATTTTCTTAGCCAAACACTTTTTATAATAAATATTCACTGAGTAAGCTATTGATATGCATGTGGGCTATGCACCACATATGAAAGAAACTTATGAGAATATAAAGCATATGTTGCAATGCATGAAATATGATGAACATCAATGGTAGCTCTGTTGTTGCTCTTGTGATGGGCTTGCAGGGCGGATACACCAAGTACTGCTGCTATCTATCTATGTGAATGGGACAGCCGTGCAAGAGGTTCTCACTACATCAGGAGAGACTGGCCACCTTGTCAATCATTGGAGTCTGGGATGAACAATGTTCAACATCCACCTCTAATTGAACAAAACAAAATTTTGCTGCCACCACTACACATAAAACTGGGACTCATGAAAAACTTTGTAAAATCTCTGAACAAATCCGGTCAGGGATTCAAGTATTAACATCAAAATTCCCCTCACTGAGCGACGCTAAGATATGAGAGGGAGTCTGCAATGGTCCTCAGATTCGAGAGCTTCTTAAAGATGGTAACTTTGAATCAGACCTTCATGAGGAGGAGAAAGCTGCCTGGGAAGCATTCAAGTTAGTGGCGAAGGGATTTCTCGGAAACAGAAGGGAAGGCAACTATGAAGAATTGGTGAAAAACCTCAAGGAATGCAACATGTCACTTAAAATCCACTTTTTGGACTCCCATTTAGACTTTTTTTTCCAGCGAACTGTGGGGCAGTTAGTGACGAACATGGTGAAAGGTTTCACCAAGATATTTCAACCATGGAAAAATGGTACCAGGAAAAATGGGACACAAGAATACTTGCAGACTATTGCTGGACATTAGCAAGAGATGATTCTTCAGGCCACTATAAGCGTCAAGCAAAAAGGCAGAGAGTAGGTACGGATTAGAGTTTAAAACATACTGACACATATTGTACGTTATAATAAAATAAAATAATCAAATATTACATGTCTCGTATCTTTAAACCTATAGCCACTAAGCATTTTTCAAGGTGATATTTGGTTTTAGGACATGAAACTATATAAGAATTAACTAATCTCATTTAAGCATACAACTTTTCAAAAATTGTTGACCAGTGTTATCATTCTCGTTTCGTTATTCTAGCCTCGTTATCATTTTCGTCTCGTTACCATTTTCGTCTCATTATCATTCTCGTCTCATTATCATTCTCGTCTCATCATTCTCGTCTCATTATCATTCTCGTCTCATTATCATTCTCGTCTCGTTATCATCCCGTCTCGCTATCATTCTCATCTCGTTATCATTCTGGTCTCATTATCATTGGCTTGGTTCACCCTGCAGGTGACTGGTCTCCGTGTGTTTCTCTGCTTCGCTTACCACGATTACCGGTTATTTAGTCAATGCAGTTGACAGGCAGATAATTTCTGGCACATGGGGCTGCGTTCTACATCCCGCCTGTGAAACGAACCGTACATCAGCGTGTAATTTGCTTGCTAACTTCATTGCTATTTTTGTTTTCAGTGGTGAAGCCAACTCCGTAATCGATGCACATGGCCGTTACGTCTCCGGAGGTAAGATTTGCGATGTGACGGTTTCAATAGATTTATAGAGGTCGTCAGGACGAACAAGTGCGGGTTAATTTGCGACATGTAGAGTTGTTCAAGATGTATGATGAGGAAGTGGACATTATTGCTTGTGTTACTTGTTGCTGGTCTTAGAAAGAGGTTGAGGTAGTAAGGGATTAATGTGTGTGTGTGTGTGTGTGTGTGTGTGTGTGTGCACTCACCTATATGTGGTTGCAGAGGTTGATTCATAGCTCCTTGCCCCGCCTCTGTGTGTGTGTGTGTGTGTACTCACCTATATGTGGTTGCAGGGGTTGATTCATAGTTTCTGGCCCCTCCTGTGTGTGTGTGTCAGACTTCAAGAGGTATAGCTCTCAAGACTTACTGTCTGGAGTAATTATTTTAAGAGTAACACCTGCTAGAGGTTATCTTAGTAGATTACAGATAAACTAAAATATGAAATATGGTGCTGTAGCATTTACAAATAAATGGGGAGGGGAAGTAAAGGTCAGGTTAAAGAAGAACTTGGAGGATCATATACAGTAAGTCTATTTACTATCTGGAAGGGCATTTTGATGCAAAATCTCGGTTAAAAAAAAAGGTATTACTGTTAATCCTCAAGTCAGATAATCTTCTATCAAGAAAGGGGAAGATAATTTTGGAGGAATGAGCAAAACTGAGGGGGTAAATTCGCTAGGTCACCAGCTGATCCTAACTCTGCCAACCACGACACCACTGCCTCTTCCTTATTATTCCCTCTCCTCTCCTCATTCCACATTCTCCTCCTGCTAGCCATTACATCATAATCACCTTAGATATGATCTTTATATTGAGTCAACAGTTCCAGCACAGATAGAGGGCCAGTTTGCACGCCCCGTGCCACACCTCGCATGGAGGTATTCCTCAAGGCATCAACGACAGGTATTCCTCACTAGGAGGTATCCCTCGAAATTTTCTCTACACTTTACACTTGCTGACGATTTACACGACAGAATGATTTTGTCCCGTTAAATTTTTTAAGATGCCGTTCTGTATATAACAATCGTATTTTGATCTTGCTCGGTTAAAAAAAAAAAATAAACGCCAGTGTGAAAAACAGCTGGACACAGGGAACATCGCCATACAATTAAGAGAACATTGAAGATGAGGCGTCCATGGTGACTGACTGCTGGTATAATTACACAGCCCATGACTCTGGCTGCAGTCGTATATAAATTCCTTGTGCAAATAGTTTACAAAGTCAACCGAGCCTGAAAAATATATCATATAAATCACAAGTAAGTGGCAGATTCAATTTTCAGAATGCGTCGTATGATTTCCACATTTTATCGCATCTCTTGGTGAGAGAGACTTGTCTACTTCCGAAGAATATTATCAAGAAAGTTGTGGAATGGTCAGTACAATAAAGTATGGCGTTTTTGTTGTCTCTAGATAGGTAGGCATTATGGCGGAGTGGTGAACATTGTGATTTGCTGAACTCCTCTGCCATCACGCTTTTTTTTCTTCTTTTTGGCCTTATTTTGCTGCCACATTTGATAAACGACCTTCAAGGATTGGCTCAGCCAGACACCACCTCTCTTATTATATGAGGGGTACCCAGTACCCCTACTGTTATGTACCCAGTACCATCACTGTTATATATTCAGCACCATCTAGTACCGTCACCATCTAGCACAATACCACTACTGTTGTACACCCAGTATATCCACTGTTATACTTAGTACCCCCACATTTATTCCCAGTACCACCACTGGCAGACATAGCAAGACTGTTATACCCAGTACTACCACTGTTATACGCAGTACCACTACTGTTATAACCAGTACTACCATTGTTCTGCCCAGTAATACCACTGTTATACCCAGTACCACCACTGTTCTACCCAGTACAACCACTGTTGTACCCACTACCACTATTGTACCCACTACCACAAATGTTTTATACCAAGTGCCACCACCGTGTAACAACCACTATGGTAAACCAAGTACCCATCGTTGGGTTACAGTATTTACCGAGAGGTTGTAAGCAGTATATATCTTGAGCTTGCTCATGTCATGGCCGAAATTTGAAAACTGTTGAATTTGACTATACAAATTTCCCTCAAAAATGTTATTTGCTATATTTTTTTTACCTGCATCTGTTGAATAAACGCTACATTAAGATATAATCATCTTTTCTTGTTTACTTATTATTATTATTATTATTATTATTATTATTATTATTATTATTATTATTATTATTATAAACACACCAGGCGCTTCCCACCAAGGCTGGGTGACCCGAAAAAGAAGAAACGAAAGTGTTTGTTTTTTTACATTTAGTAATACATACAGGAGAAGAGGTTACTAGCCCCTTGCTCCCGGCATTTTAATCGCCTCTTATGACACGCACGGCTTACGGAGGAAAGATTCTTCTCTACTTCCCCATGAAGATATTATTATTATTTTTATTGATACTTTAAACCCGTAGGGATTAATGCAGAACCTGGAAATTGGAGGTACTGGCATTAAGTTTGATTCGAGGATGAGGAGGGTAGTTTTAATTCGTTGGATGAAGAGCCCTTCAGAAAGGGGCCCTCTTTAAGATACCGAAGACAAGGCAACAGATATGGATAGTGATGGAGCGTGTGTGGCTTATTACCGCACACTGGGGATCTCAATCCTCTTGCAACACTGGAAAGTTGACCTATAGCTTGCAGTTTTATCAAGATTCTTAACTGCCGTTAGTTGTTGGAGGGTTTAATAGAGAGAAAACCCGTCGACTTCATGAAGGTTTGTAAGGCTGTGTCACTTGTTTGACACCAGTCAAGAATACTTTAACCAGCAAGACGAAGATTAAGGTATTTATACATAGAAACTCATCTCTCGGTGTATACACGCTTGTATTATTGCATTGGAGTAAAAAAAAGGGATTAAAAAAAAACAGATACACTTTTGTGAATATTTTGTTTATCAGTTTTCTTTAGCTAACAATATTTTTTTTTTCAGTTTTCTGACTTTATGTATAGTAATTATTTTTTTTTTAAATCTAGAAAATTTGATTAAACAGTACGCGTACAGACACACACACACACACACACACACACACACACACACACCCCTGAATAGCCGATATCGAGGACATAACACACAGGCCCCCCGGGAGCCAGTGACCATATGGTGCTGAGCTTGAGTCAAATAGAGCTACAGGTGGAGAGGGAAAAAGGTGCTGAAAGAGACATCCAGACTATAAAAAAAGGGGGCTACAATAGAGGGAAATTTCCTGCAGGAGACTTAAAGGGGAAAAGGAAGGAAATCAGTAAATGAAATGATGGAATACGTAGCGACAAAGTGCAAGGGGGCAGAGGAACGGGTTTTACCCCAAAAGGAAAAAAAATAAATGGGAAGACAAGAAAGAGCCCCTGGTTTAAAAAAAGATGGG